>MU846045.1:0-11652 GCA_030867225.1 Colletotrichum caudatum
ATATTTAACTAGCTATTACTCTTTATTATAAGAAAGGGCTAGCAGCTAGCTAGACCGTTACCAGACAGTAGTTAAGTTAATTGCTTGCCTAACTTAGGCAATAAAGAAGCCGGTCTAGTTAGCTATCTATTACTTAGTTAGACCGCCTTAATAGAAAAGAGTATATATATATATATAGTTAATATCTAATAGTTGTTTTGTATGGCAGTCAGCTAGGCGACGGCGGTGGTGGTTATCTATAGTGGTGATGGGTGATAGGTGATGGGTGATGGGTGATAGTATGGATAGGGGAAATTAACAGCCAGCCGGCTGGTGGGTGAAATAGTGCTGTAAATGTTGGCTATACCCAAATTAGTAGGGGGGTGAACATTGGAGGGATACCTGACAGGGGCGATAAAACTTCGGCCTGGTACCATTGTAGGTAGGTACCTAAACTAAGCACCTAAGATTCACGAGGGGGGAGGTGTCAATCGGGTCACTTACCCATCTTGCAGCGGTCCTGTCTTGGGGGAAGGCATCACTCTAGCAGGTTTCCTTCCATCCAGAATAATGATTGGAAGCGTCCAAACTGGACCTGGGAGTCATTGTGCCGCTGGAAACCCATTGTCGCAGGCGCCGTCAAAGAGGCTCAGCGCCCTCTAGGCACCTAGCTAGTGTCACAGGCTGTTACCACGGGCTGAGTGACGGCGACGGCAACACGGCACCGGAATCTTTGGGCCTTCAGAGCGCACTCCTCCCCCCAACCTCCAGAACGCGGCGCTGTGGTCAACGAATGCAGACTGCCCGCGATTGGGCTGGAATGCTGTACGATGAGAACTAAATACAAATAAAAGTCCGTCTTCGTTTGCTACCCGCGCCGAATTCGGACCCTGCTTCCGACAATCCTCTGGACGGAATAGGTCCGGCTGCATGCCGGTCACAATGAGTCCAGTCGCGTTCGAACACATACGTGCTGTGCCATGACCCTGTCAGTCAGTCTACGAGAAGTTGGAGAGAGCCGATTTGCAACCATCTCTTCCTGCTCGGGCCCAGCCAGACCCAGACAACCTCAACCCGTATCGCTCCGCACCCACAGCACATGCAATCAGGAACAACCCCTCGTGACGGCCCCCTCGCCCGCGTCGCAAGGCCCTTCGTCAACCTAACACCACCCACCATCCCCCACAGCCCGACACACGCCTCCATGTCTCGCAAGCGGCTGTGATGCATGCTATCCGCGCATCCTCGATTGGGCAGATCCTTTGTCGTTCTCGCCGTCTGGAGGCACTGCCCGTCATACCAACATGGCGAGCCACCTCTCCGCGACTACCCTCTCCGCCGCCGCACTTGGGTCTTACCCACAAGAGGCAGTTCCAAGCCGAGGCGCTGTATCTACCGCCGCTGGTCTTCGCCGGTCTTCTGGTCGCCCTGTGGACACAGAAATGTATTGCAATGGTCGTCTTCCAGAACAAGATCATCTACATGCCCGGCTTGCCGCCCAACGCGCGCAGAGAACGCATCCAAGACTACACGAAGCAGTGCTGGGGCGTGCCGTGGGAGGAAGAAAGGGTTCAGGCCGCCGACGGGACGGATCTGGCCCTCTGCGTGGCCTCGGCGACATCGACTGGTGACAAGAAGCCCACGTCGCACGGCGACACTCTATCGGTGCCGTCGATCTACATCCTCTACTTTCAGGGTCCGCCCCATTCCCCCCGCTCTCATACACGCATAGCTTCTTCCATGGCCCAACCCGACGAACAAAAGCTCACACCCACCCGGGAGAACAGGAAACGCCTCTTCTATCCCCCCACGATTGCCCGACCTATCGTGGGTCCTGCGGACGCTGCAGCAGAGTAAGCGGCCCGCGCGATACACTATGGTGTGCCTGAGCTATCGCGGTTATTGGACATCGAGGGGCCGCCCCTCCGAGAAGGGCATCAATTTGGACGCGCAGGCGGCTTTACATTGGATTGGCCGGATGCACAGGGAGCATGACGCTCACGGGCGCCGACCACTGCCGGACGTGATCCTCTGGGGTCAGAGCATCGGCGCTGGGGTAGCCACGAACCTTGCGGCTTGGGAGGCGTTTCCATCCACGGCGCGGCTTCGGTCACTGATTCTCGAGACGCCCTTCACGTCGGTCAAGGACATGTTGGCGACGCTGTACCCCCAGAAATGGGTACCGTACCGTCACCTCTGGCCGTTCCTCCGGAACCACCTGGACAGCTGGACGAACCTGGCAGCAATTGCGAGGAACTGGTCAGGGAAGCGCGAGAAGCCTCGCATTACGATTGTGGAAGCAGGCAGAGACGAGCTAGTGCCGGCCGAGCACGGCGCGAAGCTAGTCCAGCGCTGTGAGGAGGTCGGGCTAACGGTCGAGAAAAAGACGGTGCGCAACGCATTCCACAACGACGCCCTCATCAAGCTGGACGGACGCAAAGCTGTGGTCACCGCTATTGAGCAGGTCGCAGCTGAAATATGATTGCAAACATGACATCGAGTGAGGTCGTTTGTACAGGCATACAGCCGTGTTGGTCGAAAATTACCAACGTAACCGTGGCAAACAAAATGTATTCCTCATTGGCGAATTGAAAGAAGCTTGAGGTCTGCCGAGGAAGTGCTTCGGCGTTCGAGTTTGCATCCAGTGCCAGGGCCGTCCCCTGGGAGCTAAGAACGTCCCCGGCATATCGGTATTAGGCTTGCAGAGATAGGTAACATTCAGGGGCCTCATCAAATTGCCTTGACTTTTTCTCTGTCGGAACCAAACCTGCTGGATGGGTGCCATCCATTGCGGGGATAGTAGTTCACTTCTGGAGCTCTCCCACGGCCACAAAGGTTAGGTTTTCAAGGTAAAAGACAGAGGCCTCGATTCTCTATGAAGTGATTGTCTTCGACGAGTTTGGATGCCATCAATTGATCCCTTGAAACTTTACAATTGTGCCAGAAGCTCCTCTCAAAGGCTTTCGCCACCCCTCTCGTGTCACAGCATCCAAGCCTGGTCTAAAGGGTTGCTCCTGAATTTTCTTCTTCCGGCATGGCGATGACAGAGCTTGGACGCGGCCACGCCGCCTTAACGTGTATCTCTAGTTTTTTCTTCTATCATCAGGCAGCTTCGTGAATTGTCTGCGCACCGAGCTATGGCCAGGCTGTCAGCGAGCTCTGTGTCACAGGTACTTTCTTGTCGTCGAACCACAGCAAAGATACATGCTGGCCAGAGCGAGGCGACTCCCACCCCCTGAATCCGGCACCGTGGAACCAGGCCAACTTCACCCGTCGACACTGACGCTCTCGCAAATCATGACTCGGCTGTAATCCATCCCTGCGGATGGCTTGGTCTTGGATCGGGCCCCACCTGGCACCCAGTGCCCGCCAGTGCTTGCTACGCCTGCCGCAAAGCCGAAGAGGCAGAGGCAGCCAAAATGCCACACGGTGCACCAGCTCTCTCGCCTCCCTGACCCCTGTCATTATTTCACGTGATTTCGTGTTTCGTCGCCAAGTGGGTCCGTCGCGACCTGGGTTGCCTTGACGCGTCCAATTAACGACGCTCTCACCACTTTTTTTCTCCTGGGCACAGTCTCAATCTTGTTCAGAAGCAGCCAGGCCCGAGGCAATCACTGCAGCATGGGGGATGGAATCTCTCCTGAGGGGGGGGGCCGTGCAAGGTTTAATCAGGCTGTATATATTGATTGTGACTCCCCGTCCCAACGAAGAAATCCTCTTTCTCTCCTCCCTCTGTATTCACGCATCTCGGAACAGCACCTAGGTAGGTCAAACAGATCTCAATAAAATTGAGTTGCTCATTCATCGCAACTAAAATCAGTTATTGTTTCCATCCAACTTATTTTCATTATTGGAGATCACGTCCTTGGTCATACTGCAACCTGAGTCGTGATCTTTCGTTTTACCTGGCTGTTCTTTTTATTTATTTACTTTAATTCCCTCCAAAAAATCATTCAACCGCCCGCCACAATGTTCACCAGGCGCTTCGAACCACCGCAGCCCGTGAACAAGAGCTTCTCCAAAAGCCACAAGGCATCCAAATCCAGCTCCTCATTCGGCAAGTCCAGCGGCGTATCGAAACATCGCCATGAGTCCCGCCACAGCCGTCGGCCGACGACCGCCACCACATCGAGCACAGCGACCGAAGACACCGCGATGGGCAAGTAAGTATCAACCGCGCTTCAATATGACTCCTCGTTCAACTATTCTTCAAACCATTCCATCTCAACCGTGGTTGCTAATATACCTCCTCCTCACAGCAACCTCACCTCCGCCATCGTAACCCTCGTCGTCGGCACCGAACAGCGCCTCTTCGCTGCCCACGAGGACGTTCTCTGCGCCTCGCACTTCTTCCAGCAGGCCCTTCGCAGCCCCCACTCCCCCGACGCCGGCACTGGGGCCAAGCGCCTCGCCCTACCCGATGAGGAGCCAGAGATCTTCTCCTCCGTCCTCGAGTACCTCTACAAGGGCGACTACTACCCTCGCCTCGTGCACAACAAGCGCCGCAACTCGTGGGAGATTGAGGCGCTCAACGCAGACGACGGCCGCGGCGGCGGCGTCGAATCGACCGTCTACCACCACGGCGTCGACGGCGACCTGCTCAAGGACACGGTCATATACTGCGCCGCGCAGAAGTACGGGCTCGAGGAGTTGAAGCGGGTTTCTCTGCGGAAGCAGGGCCTGCGTGAGTTGCTCCTCCCTCTCCCATTCCCAATCTGCCGAAACCCTTATTCAACTCGACTAACAGCTGCAAACAGAATCCGGGATCCAGTGCAGCACGATCCTGGCGTCGGCCCGGTACGCCTACGCCAACACCCCCGACAGCGACTCCAAGCTGCGGGCTCACTATCTCGCCCTCATCATCCGAAGCCGTGGCACCTTCAAGCGCAGCGGAACCATGCAGCTGGAGATGTACAACGGCGGCACCCAGCTCTTTTTCGACCTGTTCGTCGCGCTATGCAACCATGTCGACGATATCTCGACTGTGTAAGTCGCACGCCCAGTCGCCGCCGCAGGCCGTTCTCAGAGCTAATCACTAGCAGAAACACTCCTCGCACGCCTCGCAGTGGTCGTCCCTTCTAGGATTCTACTAGGCTCCCCGTTTTCTCGGTTGCCATCACTTTCACGCCTCAGCCCAGGATGGACAAATACCCCCGATTCACACCTAATGACTTGATGTTCACACGTAACCCTTATTCCACTCAGGATCCTAACGGCGGGCTTTACTTTGGATTTGCAAAAAAAAATTCGCAAAACACCATATAAACGTTGGGCGTTTTGTACCCTCCCAGGAACGGGACGGTCTCGGCGTTGGGGGAACACATGTATTATTTCTATCCGCGTCTTCAGCCGGGTTTGCTTCTCATTAGGTCGACTTTTTGACATTCTCACCAGAAACCCTTGTATCATTACATTTTTTCAATCTCTCAGAGACCGCCATGGTCCCCCCTGAAGAAGAGGGCCTGGGGACGTTTTATCGCGGTTGTTTCCTTTCCAACTCCCGAGGACGGCCCATATGGAGGTCGCCGAGAGTCGTTTCCCCAATCATGTTGGAACGAAGTAAGCGGGAAATGGTTTGCGTCTTTTTCCTTTTTATTCGGTTTTTTTCTTCTTCTTTTTTTTTTTTTCGTTATTCCACCTTGCGAGTACGAATCGCCACTGTAAAACTATCATTCTATACACTCGCTCTGCCGCACTGGAATCTACAGGAGTTGATGTTGTGATTGCTGATTCTTTCATTCTGGTGATGTGAAACTGGCCCGTACGGCGTCGCTTCTGCTCACTCTCGCGAAATGATGTTCGCTGCCGGCCTTCCCCGCTTCACTTACTACCACTCGAGACGAACCCGCAAGCCCAGAACCCGGGAGCAGTCCTACGTGAGCGAACGTGAATGCCCAAGACACCCCCCCCATGGCCTTAGCCGGCGAAACATCCCTGCTTATAGCTCAGTCATTCACCACCAACCCTCCCCCCCCCTTCCCCCGCGGAACAGTCTCCCGGTTCGTGGACCGCTACCGCACCAAGAGCTCGCCTAGTGGTGCGGCGGCGGAAGCGGCCGTAAAAGCAGGCAGTTTTGCTCAAAAGGGGCCCGCCAAGCTTTGATAGTATGCAATCCACTCCTTACCTCACGCGATGTGAGTCATATGATAGCATCATCTAGTTCGGCCTGTCCACAAAAACTACAGTCGCCCTCTACTCCCCCCTCCTCGCCCAGCACTTCGCCCGCACCCTGAGTGGCCCCTTCCCCGCCGTTCTGACCGGACGCCACGGCTGCAAGCACTTAAACCCTACCCCTGCAAATTTACCTACCTTGGGAGAGAGCCGGCTTGGTCAAACGTTAGTCACCGGGTGCACATGTGCACCGGCTGAACGGTTGGGTCGCCGAGGGCAGATATCAGAGGAGGGGCAATGAGCTGGTCTTCTACTTCCAACGTGTTGCTTTTTTTGCTTTTCCTTTTTCCCTTTCCCCTCTTGGATACAACGCCATTACTGGGCCTGGTTTTGTTTTTTTCGCGAATGAGAAATACAGCCGATTAGGAGCTGCCTTGCTGGGATTGGAATCTGGCCATTCAGTCGCCGAACAGCGTCGGGACTCGTACTTATCAAGAAGAGTGTGGTTACGTGGACCTGCAGTGATAGTAGGGGGCGGAGGACGCGTGCTACATCGAGTGCACCGTGAACTCAAACGATGAACCCAGGTGACAGCAAGCTTGGTTCTGGCCACGCAACGCCAGCACCGAGGCTCAGAGTCATGTCCCTGCTCAAAGGTATGAGGGGGTCGTCGTGAAAAGATGCGAGGCATCTAAGTATATTCTTCCACCAGTTCGACAACCGGCGTCGAGGTTGACTTTACAAGTCTGATAACGCCAACCCACCACCCGGTGTGAGCATGCATGGTTGCACGACGTTCCCCTACCAGGCACCCTCCCCATCCGGGTAAGATGTGCGACCGATACCTCATTTGGGGACCCATCGCTGCTTTGCGCTCCTTTTTCTGTGATATCAAGGTCGTATCTCATTTTTAGGCCGGTGAATATATCATGCAGTATAGTCTTTGGTCGTGGCCTTTCTCCACACCACCGACTTCTAAACCCCCGTTCCGGGGAATGCCCCGTTCTTGGACAAAACGACAATCCCGCGCTCACGGGCGATGTAGCCCTTCATCAGATTCTATAAACAGAGGGGGGAGGAAATTAGTCGACGTTCGGTCAGCGAGGCGAATGACTCTCTGCCAATCAAATGGGGTTTGGGACAAGTCGCGACGGTTGGCTGCCTGGGGCTCACTTCGTCGACCTTGTGATGTGTTGCCTAAAAGGCAGCCGGAGTGACGACGGATATAAAATGGCATCGAGGGCAGGCGGACGCGCGTGAGAGCCCCAGGAATCTTTCCACACGACTGACCGAGCGAAACACCCAGGTTTGGTCTGCAGATGGCAGGCTGCCGCCACCACTCGGGGATGCAAGTCCGTCACGAAGACAACGAAAGGGATGGTGCCACGTACCTTGTAAATCATGTTGGCTAGCAGACACTCGACCTCGTCTGGGTCCACGCTCTCCTGGCTGCCGAGACTGATTGCGGCCGCAAACTCGGCGACAGGGATTCTTGTCCGACGGACCGGCGCCACACCAGGTTCCTTGGCTTCCTCGAAGCCGCCGGCAATGAAGACTTTGCGCAAGAGATTACGTAGGGCGATATCGCGGCCTCTTTCTAGGGTGAGATAGATCCTGCGGCGTACGAACTCCTCTTCGCCCTCCTGGAGGGCCAGGTCGAAGTTGCGTAGGTCGCCTGAGCGGATGCAGCGCGACAGCGGGAGGAAGAGCTTTTGCAGGCGGGGAAAAGGCTCAAGGAGTTTGCTGCTTGGGAGGGTATGGGTGGTAAGGAGATGGCAGGGAATCAAGTAGGTGAGGATTCTCCTGCGGATTGGGGTGTTAGTGATTAGCCGCATAATACGAGAACCTTCGGGAAAACTTGCTCTTGATTGCTCTTGGCGTCCTTGTGGCAGAGAGACCATGCCTCAGTGAGATGCTTCTCGGCCTGGCTTTATGTCAGACGCACGCTCAGCAGAATTAGATCGCCAACTGTCCCTACCTCGACGTAATTCTCCTCAAGAAAGAAAAGCACGCCTTCGTAAAACTTGAACGTCACCCGCTGTGACTTGGGAAACGCCTCCAATGGAGGCATGTCTCCACGATTCGTAGACAATGCCTTGAGGATCGTCCGACTAAGACTCGCAGAGTTGAGTTTAAAGTAGGTCTTGAAGAGGAGGTTAATGACGAAGTAGATGGCCCATTTTCTTGAGTCTTCGAGGGGCGCTCTGGTGATGGTTAGGCCAAGGGGGTTTGTGTGGAGGAGGGATCGAAATACCTGTCACTCAAGCACAAGGTGAAAATGCGCTTGAGCTGTTGCTCGCAGTCACGAAGCTGCTTCTGCTTCTCCAGGTCGGGGTCGAAGTCATCGCCGAGATCCATAGCGTTGGCGGCAGCGTCGGTGGTGTTGCGCTCCTCGTCCGAGCTAATGGCGAAAAGTCGTAGGTGCTTGCCTGCAGTGTAGAGGCAAGGAATGGTCCAGGCCTCGAACCCATAATTCGTGTAACCGCGAATGAGAGCAGTGGTGAACTCCTTCCACACCTCATACACCTTTGTCCATGATGAAGACTAGATGGAGCGTTAGCGCTGAGCAGTATTGTGTATGTAAAACCGGCCATATTGTGCATGAGCTCACCCTACCTCCAGTACTGGAGTCGCCTTCCACTTTCAAAATCTCGCCGATGGCCTTCCAGTAAGCCGTGTAGACCTCCACCCAGCCGTTGGCCTCCTCGTGGTCAAGCTTGAATTTCTTAGATCCAGACCCTCGACCCTGGAGCATGTACTTGACATCGGCCTTGACTTCTTGAATGTTTGTGCTCAGATAGATGGACCTAAGCTTGCCAGGCTTGTTGGCTGGGCTGAAGGGCTGGAGTGTTTGTGCAAGAGAGTACCCGGATCTGGCCTTGTAGGCATTGCGAAACTCCTCAAAAAGGCCCTCCATCGTGTATGCCACTAAGTGCCACTCACGATGACAGACTGGAAGGTAACAGAGGCGAGAGCGGATGATGAATTTACAACTGTAAATGTCTGCCCGGGGCGAACAGTTCTGCCCAGTGACCGAATCAAGCAAACCCTCAGTCAAGCAAGGTGGGTGCAGTTGAATTTCCCAATTGGTCGACGACGTTGAGTGAAGCACTCTCCCTCTATGTCTCCTTCTGGGATGAGTCGTCTTCTTTGCGATGCTCGTTCTGTCTGAAGGTCGAGCTACAACGTGATTGGCCGAGATGCAGCACCCGCCAAAGACGTCTCCCGTCAGGCAGTAAGATAATATGGCCTTCGTATTCAGGCATCTACGCATCAAAACTGGTTTTTCAGTGTCGGCACTGGCAGGAGCGGAGTTGCCTCAGCCACAGCACCAGCCCCATCAATCCCGAATGCCTCGACCGGGTGCGCTTAACAAAACGCCCCACCCACAGGTCCCAGCCCTGGAAACCGCTCCTTCCTCTCACACAGAATCCTTTCCTGGCGCGCCAAAATTCTTCCAGCTTCTTCGACCGCGCAACCACCACGATATCGGATATTCGACGACCATCGGCCAGCTCTTCACAGTAAGTCAACAACAGCCTTACGCAGTCCACGAAAATACAATTTGTTTCTAACAGTTCTTCAGATGGGTAAGCACAATTCCTATTTCCCCTTTCTGGACCTTGGATGCGAAAACGGCAACTTCGACAATTTCCTGCGACCCCGACGACAAACTTTTCCCCCTCCCACGATCATGACGTGTGTCTACCGATGGCGACTCCGGCGAGGCAGGTTGGCAAATGGAACACCGTGACTACGACATGGTCACTAGATCTTGACATTTCGGCCGGTCCACTTAGTTGGGATAACTCGACTAGAATTGTTGAGGGGCATTTTTCCCGTGGGGGGGTTTGACGGCCATCTCGCTTGTGTGCAGGCAGCTCCATGCTGGGGAGAAGGACGGCAGTTGCCACGGTTTCACTCGGTACAAAAACGCTGGACTCGATATCGACAATTCGCCTCTGGACTGGAGAATTTTGTGGCATTGGGACGACGCATAACTAACAGAGTCTGCTCAGGTCGTCTCACGGAATACGAGGTCATCGGGCGTCACTTGCCCACCGAGTCCAACCCGACTCCTGCCCTGTACCGCATGACCATCTTCGCTCCCAATGTCACGGTTGCGAAGTCCCGTTACTGGTACTTCTTGCGTGGCCTGAAGAAGGTCAAGAAGGCCACCGGTGAGATCGTCAGCGTCAAGGAGGTGCGTCGCTCGCGGTCCGAAAGCCTAGAGCGAGTTGAAAAACTGACCCTGTACGCCGCAGATCCACGAGAAGCACCCCCTCAAGGTCAAGAACTTCGGTGTCTGGCTCCGCTACGACTCTCGCTCCGGCACCCACAACATGTACAAGGAGTACCGTGAGATGTCCCGCACCGACGCCGTTGAGGCTCTCTACTCCGACATGGCCGCCCGCCACCGTGCCCGCTTCAGGTCCATCCACGTATGTGCCTCCTGAACAACATCGCCCATCTCACCGGGGCCGGTATACTAACCAGACCGAAACAGATTCTCAAGGTCGTCGAGCTCGAGAAGGGCGACGACGTCAAGCGTCCCTACATCAAGCAGCTCCTCACCAAGGACCTCAGCTTCCCTCTCCCTCACCGCGTCGCCAAGATCAACAACCAGAAGATCTTCAGCGCGAAGCGCCCCAGCACCTTCGCATAAAGCGGTTGTTGGACGCGGCGTTGTTTCTCTGGTTTTCGACAAATGGAGGGGCGGGCTACTACTATTGGCAGGTGTTCATTAGGTCTCATTGAACTATCACGTGCATTTGCTCTCTGAAAGGCAGGGGGGCCGAACCAAAAAGAAATGGAATTCAATTCAAAAACATCTTTCGAGTATGGCCAGCATGGAGGAAAGGGAACCAACCCTTCTTGACAGACGAGGGGTTGCGAATGATGACCTGCGTACGAAGCCTGTGAATTATGACTTCTTGATGAGACGATGCGCGGCACAACCTTGCCCTTAGATCAGCTCGGCCAGAAGAGGGATGTCATGACGTCCAGCGCCGTCTAGGTAGACTTAATGCCAACCCCACCTCCGTCAGTCGGCAGAGTTCGAGCCTGCAGTCCACTGTTTTTGTGACGCGGATCGTGTGCTTCAAGCACATGGGTCGGCCGTCGAAGCCGTCGGCCAGACCGTAACAAGTGCGGCACACCCCAGCCACGTATACGGACGGAGGGAGAGGGTCTTCGCTCGGCATCGACTTGCTATTTCCCAACAGCGCTGTCGTTTCGAGGACCCGATTTCCGCGTGAGCAATCGTGCACGGAAGCCGGCGACCGGGCCGCCCCCGTCGGTCGTTTCTGATCCGGTCGCTCTGGGGCCAGAGGGAGCACAGCGGATCCGGGTCAAGCCCCCTCCCCTCTCCATTGCTCTCTCCCCTGTGGCTAATTCAAGAGGCATAAACTGCTTCAGGTAGAATCTCCACGGAATGGGCGATGTTTGTCCTGGCATAAAAACCCTGCCGTAGAAGGGGTACATCATATTATCTTTGTCCTCCTGGGCCCAGGCATGAATGACAAGGTCTAGAAGAACAAGGGGTGGGGGGGGGGGGGGGGG
>MU846045.1:11672-170746 GCA_030867225.1 Colletotrichum caudatum
CGCTTGCAATCGGGTAGAGTGGTAGGCTAATAGAGTTGACAGCTGCTATACAGTACTTCCCGTACATCCATCCCTGCGTAGGGTTTCGCGGCTCATCGATGGCCGCAGCCCGGTAGGCCTCACGTCGGCAGAACAAGGGATGCATCGAGGCGTACACTAGAAGCGAGTATCTATAGTTACGTATCCAAGACTGATCGGCGTGGCTTATTAACATACATCGTTCTCGTACACGCATTCCATCCGTCCTTAACCGCGCCCGCTCCTCATGTCGCCCGAGCGCCTCAGTCACCTCTCGAGGTTCGCGTCATTCACAAACTCGTTCCACGTGCTCGCATCCCACACGAAGTCCCTGGCATCCAGCTGGACCCCGAACTCGTCGAACATGTACTGCGGGTGGGGCCACAGCGGCGTCAAGCCGTTGAATATATCTACGTCCTTGGGCGCTAGCCCGTACGGCCCGTCCGGCAAGTCTTGAGCGTCCGCCGTCGGCGGTGGCTGCGGCTGCGTGTCTATCGCCATGGGCGTGGGCACTCCTATGGCGCTTGTGCTTGCAGGAGGGGCGGGCGCGGCCATGCCGCTTCCAATACCGAAACCGGTTCCGTTGCCGATGCCGATGCGGTCCAGCTTGAAAGCCGGATGTAACGCCGGCGCACTCGGATTCTGCTGGAAATTCGCCCCGGTATCGGCACGTCCATACCCATCCTTGTTTCCGTCTCCTACGGCATCAGTACCAAGGCCAGCTTCCTTGTCCTCCTCGCCACCACCACCACCACCACCACCATCATCATCATCATCCTCCTCCTCCTCCTCCTCCTCCTCCTCCTCTTCCCTCTCCTCTACTATCCCTCCCTTGACAGCCGGTGCCGTTGTCGTGTCCGCCAGCTTCATGTCCCCCATCAACGCTTCCGCCCTCGCCGCCCTCGCTTTCCTCAGCAGCTTCCTCAGGGGCCTCCATAGCGTGCCCCTCCTCGTGTCCGCGATTCGGTCTCTCATCCCGTTGAAGTTCCGGTCGACGACCGCCCACGCCCTGTCCGCCAGCTCCCCACGCGTCTGCACGCACAGCTCCGCCAGAGCGACGGCGAGCGGGTGCCACTGCACGTAGCTGTCGATCCACCACCCGAACCGCTCGCGGTACATTGCGCTGCTGTACTCGACGAGCTCGATGGTGTTCACCGCCGTGCGGAGCATCGTCTCCCGCGCCACGCGCGGCTTGGCCGTCGACGCCGCCCGCGGCGTGAAGGGATATTGGGCCGAGAGCCACAGCTTAAGGATGATGATGCGCACCGTGATGGCGGCGTGGTTGGCGGAGATGTTGGCGGACAGGTTGCGGACATCTTCTTGCTGCTGCTGCTGCTGCTGCTGCTGCGACGGCGAGGCGGGCGTTTTGGGCGGCGCCGTACCGAAGAGCGCTTCGAGGCGCTGCGCGTGCGCCATGATCTCGTCCTCCGACGTCGCCGTCTCCGGGGAATTGTCGGGGTCCAGCGCGAGCTGCGGGTGCTTCGGCCGCATGTTCCCAAATATCCCCGAGGACATGGACGTGCAGAGACAGAAGGTCATCTCGGTAGGCCCTGTCCGGTCTTCGAGCGGCGCCGTCGTCGACGGGCCAAAGTCGTCGTCGTCCAGATTGAAGGGCAGCCTGGTGTTGTATGACTGCCGGGGGATGGCGGCGTCCGTGCCGCGGTCCTCGGCGGCGCGGATGTCGAGCACGACGATCATCCACCACAAACGGCGGCGCATCTCGGCCTCGAAGGGCGGCAGCGGAGGCGAGATGCCGTCGCGATGGAGATGCAGAGCCTGGGCGAGGCGGACGACGAGCGGAATGAGGGCCCACGAGGCGCGGCTGGCGTTGTGGCTGCGGAGGAAACACTACGTTTGCAATTAGGTCATGAGCCGCAAGCCGGCAGACAGGCGGCAGGGTGTAAGCGTGAGAAACTTACGACATAGTACGTCAGCGCCTGGAGAGTCTTGATTTCCGTACTGTTGAGAAAGTCTGCCTTCTGCAGCGCAGTCTCGACGCCCTCCCTGAACCGCTGCGCGAGGACACTCCTCTCCTCGCCCAGGTTGGCGAGACACGCCTCATGGGATAAACCCGTGATGGCGCCAAAGTATATGGAAAAGAACAATGCCTCGGTGGCGCTATCAATACGCTTGTTCGGCGAGTTCGCAAAGGCCTCCAGCTCGGCCGCGACAGTGGGCCGGTGGATGACCTTGAAGGCCGGGTCAATGTTGGAGAAGAATATCTTGGACATGTACAGGATGTGCTCGCGCGGTGGGTGCCTCAGCTCGTCGGTGCTGTGGCGGCCGATGCTGGAAAGCAAGCCCGATATGGCGGGCGGGGTCTGGTCATGGACCGGGACGTGCCCCCTGGCGGCGAGAGACTCGGGGCTCGTCGTGGTTGTCGGGTACTCATCCTCGGACACGTCGCTCTCCGAGGGCTGGTCCAGTGCCTGCCTGATGCCCTCGACCTCCTGACAGAGATTCTCCCAGAACTCGGCACTCATGTAGTTGATCGGCAGGGCGGGGCGGGGATCCCACACGTCCATCGGCGAGGGCGCCACGTCACTCATTGCAACAACGGAGCCGTCAGACTTGCCACCGATGGCCGGTGCCGCGCCAAAAAGTGGAGCGGGCGCCGCGGCTGGAGTCTTGCCAGTCCCATCGCGATTCCCCGAGTCGACTTTACTGACGATGCTCTCCAGGCGACTGATGCGGTTGAGCAGCTCGCTCTGTCTTCTTTGGCGAGGCTTACGGTTCCGCTTTCGCGAGGGGAAGACACAGTCGAGATCGGAGCGCTCGCACTGCTTGCAGCACGGCTGGAGCTTGTCGCATTTGATCTTGCGATGGCGGCAATTTACGCAGCTTAGCTGCTGCTTGCTGCTACCCGGGTCCGACTGCTGCCGGGCTGTGGTAGCCGAAGATGGCGGTGGGGGCGTCATTGCTTATTTTGCTTGGTGAGCGTGAGTTTGTGTGCGGGTGTGTGGGCGGGCAGGCATGTGGTTACGTTGACGAACGTGGAGTTGTCCGTCCTGACTAGCTCGGACCGAGTTCACAGTGGCTGACTGATTGACTGACTGGCGTTCTCGCTCTGCTCCCTTGGGTGGCAGACGACGAGAAATCATGCCCGGTAGGCCCTGCTGATGTCAGCACAGGGCATCGAGAGAAGAAGGGTTGAACACTGAACAGTCTTCCTCAAGGGTTTGATATAAAGAACGACCAAGGTTGGGGGTGGATCAGAAGCAGCCTACTACTAGAGGCTTGACTTTCTCTCCCTCCTTTTCGATGTTCTGGACAACGCTTGGTACGAACAGGGTGACACGGGACGAAAGAATCGGGGGTGTGTGGGGTTGGGGAAGATAGTAGTGGGCGTGCTGCAAAAGCCGGCCCGAGCCCCAAGAGGCTGGATACATTAGAAGGAATAGACCAGGATGTTTTCGGATGTGGAAATTCCTAGGTATGTATTAGGCGAGAGTCGTCAGCGAAAACCCCCACTTCAGCCCAGAAACCTTGAGGAGAAGAAAAACAACAAAGAGAGAGAGAGAGAAAAAGCAAAATGAACAACACCAGACATTCACAAAGGGGACCCCAATCCCGCGGAGGGCCTGGCCGTTGTTTCCCCAATCTGTCGCGTTGCCAAGGACCGCCTCTGAAACGTCTTACTGTCTGTCCGTGACTTCGGTGGCAGATCAATTCAGGACGGACACTTGTGCCTCATGTTTTGTGAGGGAAGTAAAACGACGTAGGTATGCGCCAGATGCCGGCAGTCCTCCGTATGACTCAAGAGCGGAGCTTTCCTCAAGTCGAGTTTCCTCTTTCTGAAGCGTCTAGTGAGACTAAATTGGCGATAGCGCCGATGCCTTCACTCAGTACCCATGGACATGATGGGGTTGGTGCAATGAGGGGGATGACTCAAACCCAAACCCCGGTATAATACCATCGTGCAAGAAACATGAAAATAATTGCATCGGGAACGGCAACCATCGCATGTAGCTGGTTCACCGGTGGAAGGAAGAACCACATAAAAGAATAAATAAATAAAAAGTGTTTCGACTTTTCTTTGCGAATCTGGAGGAGGAGAAACGACGACGACGACGACGACGACGACGACGACGACAACGACAAAGAAGAGAATGGACGTCCAACCTTTGGACTTCGTCACGGTGAGAACCGCACTCCCGACGATCCCTCTACCGCCGCACGCCTCGCGGCAGCTCGTCGTCACCGAACGTCTCATTCTGAGGCCTCTCTCCCCGGATGATCTGCAACCGCTGCACGTCCTTCGCACGCAGCCCGAGGTCATGAGGTGGTCGGCCGCCGGCCGCGTCGACGCCGACATGGACGAGACGCGGGCCAAGCTGGCGCAGAACCTGCCCCCCAATGACGCCGACAACTACGACTTCTCCATCTGCCTGCGATCGACGGGCGAGTGGATCGGTATCGGCGGCTGCAAGACGCCCGCCGGCGGCGAGCTAGGCTGGCCCGAGATCGGGTACATGCTCCAGAAGGACTACTGGGGCAGCGGGTACGCCACCGAGTTCGTCGAGGCCTTCCTCGGCGCCTGGTGGTCTCTGCCCCGCTCCGAGCGCGAGGTCGACGTCGACAAGGCGACCGTCCCAGGGCATCGCGCTGGGGACGTGGTGGACGAAATCATCACCGCCGTCACGGAGCCAGCCAACCTTGCAAGCCAAAAGATCTTGGGCAGGTGGGGTTTCAAGAAGCTGAAGATGTGGAAAGAAGGAGACGAAGAAGGCGGGGAAGGGACCATACTTGTTGGCCACGGCATCGGGCGGCCGAGGCAATAGGTGGTAGTCTAGACAGACGACGTCGTCGCAGTTGGGTGGAGGGGTGTAATAACGGTGCAATCCGGACTTTTGGCGAGCTTTGCCTGCCCGCCAGACCGACCAGCCTCGGGCCCCGGACCTTACGGCAACAGCTTTCGGACATTTATGTGTCGTCTGCCGTTCTCCCGCATGGTCGGCGAAGGCAACTGCCTTTTTCTCTGGGATATATATATTGAGATACATATCTAATTATGTACATATGTTTATATAGGACTCACAATAGAGAGAAACCGTCCCAAATCCAACACTTGACTGCGTTTCGTAAAAGAACTGGCATCCAGAAGAGACACAAACCATCAGCAAACTTTGGAACCTAACCCTGTAAGCGAGTGATGGCTACTGAACCTCCAAACACATAACACACACACGCATACACACACAACTCGCCAAGACTAACTAACCAACATGCTGCAACTCGGATTGATCACTACAATTACCACTGCAACCGGCATCCTTGGCTGTGCCTGGTGGGCTGGTGAGCAAGCCCACCTTCCCCACTCTACCTACCTAGCTTGCAAAGTAGGTCGTGTTGCTTGTGTCACTTGGAGGCCGACGTCAGTTGCTGACCCTTAGTTTAGGCGCAACGGCATCATTGTCCACGTTCAGTGTCCCCGCCATCCTCCAAAGCAGCTCCGAACCAGCCCATGCACCGAGGCCATGGCGACACATTTTCTTGAACGGCGCGTCGACCGGCCCCAAAGTAGCGCTCGTTGCCTTTTTATCCTTCGCCTACACGGCGTATGACCACCATACCTGGGGGGCTGTGTGGAAGCCGTACGCCACCGCCGCGGTTCTGAGCCTCACCATCGCGCCCTTCACCCTCGTCTTCATGTCGTCGACAAACAACGCACTCATGGCCGGCGCGCAGGGTGTCGAAACGCTCTCCTTGTCCGAGACGACGGAGCTTTTGATAAGGTGGCGGACACTCAACTTCGTACGGAGCCTCATCTCTCTCGCCAGCGCCGGCCTTGGTCTGTGGTGCTTGGCTTTCCAATAAACACCCGGCAATTCAGGCTATCGTAAGACGTGGGGGTGGGGGGCAAGGCGGGTGGCACGGCGAAAGATTCATGTAAAGTGAAGATAGCGCTGGGCACGAGGCAGTGATGGTTGATTGGGGTCAGTGCAGCAACGTACCTAGGTAGTGTTACCAAAGCGATTAAAAATGGTGAACTATGCACATCAGCGCAACGTACAGTAGCAGGTCCTTGCAGGCCGCCCTGTTCGTCAATCGGTGCTCATCCGCTCACCGCCAGATTAGCCTGTCCCTAAACCTTGGCTGCGACTACATCATACCCAGACGCTTCCACAGCTGCCAAGATGAGACGAAAACGCGGGGATACCCAAGTAAACCACAGTGGTAAACTTAGCAATGTGCTATGTCAGGATGTGCGAGAGGCGTCGCCGCGGGTCGGCATCCGGGAGCTCCCTATAGTATAGTTTAGCAGTGCGTCGTCCTCTTGATGATGTGGCGAAGGATACCGCATCTTTGGTGTTTTGCGCAAATGTTGACCGGGTTGTGTGGCCTGCCGCGGAACCGAAAGCCGCCATGGTTCTGCAGACAATGGTGACGCTGTCTTGAATCTATGAGATCGTTACTGTCTGCTGGTGGAAGGGCCGGGGTTTTCCGGGAAGAAATGACATGAGCAGAGTTCAAGCCTCGTATCCAACATTGATCTCTCCGAATCACCTGTATCCGTAAGCTGGTTGAATTGGGGTATCCGGCGCGGTGTGGTGCGCAGACAAGACTGACCGGGCTGCCTCCTCCGTAAAGGGTGCATGCATTGTTACGACCGGTCTCTCGACTTCCGTCATGGCGGCTGAGCGGTCTCTAGCCTCCGCAACCTGGCACCTCACGGCAGTCCATCCCCAGCAAATGGCTCACCTGGGCATACTTCGAGGCTGCATCCCAGGGGGTTGGCTAGGCTGGGCATCCATTGCCTTCGACCGGCATCCTTGATCACCTGCATGCGTCCCTGGATCTGTTGTTTAATTTGCCGTCCAGCCTCACTCTCCCTGCCTGTTCTCGTGGGGCATGCAAAGTAAGAGTGTCAAAAGTCAATGTTGACGTGGACCTCAATCGGGCTTCTTGTCAAGGTCGAAGGTAGATGAAGTTGAGGTGGAGTCTGCGTACTTGGATAACAGCGAGAACCTACCTACGATCGATCAGTTATGGTCGAATGTCGGAGAAGCCGAGAAGGCCGCTGAATCTGTCGCATGCAAGTCAGAGGGGAGCGAGCGGTGTTACTCATGGCGACTGAATGGTAGGGTAGGCGACAGTGACATGTCGAGTGGGAGTATCCGTACTTGCAGATTGTGTGAGGACATAACGCCGGCTGAGGTACCTTCCCTACCAAGCCACCTAGCCAACGTATTAGGTAGGGTAGGGTAGGTAGGTCCTTGCTGATGTAGGTACACTACCTAGGTAGGTACTCGCAGTGCCTGGTCCAATTATTTCCGCGAGGGAAGCTGCGCCAGGGTGCACGTGTCAGCCCAACAACCAAACGTCTTCCCTGTTTGATCGCTATTCTTACCTGCCACTCACTGCCTTCCCTGCCTGCCCTGCCTGCCCTGCCCTGCATCCTGCTTAGAGCCGTTGCAGGTCCGGGTAGGAGAAGAGACGCTGCTTGTCTGCTTGTCTGCCTGCTGCTCTCCCGCTGCTCGGTTCTGCCTAACGGGTACCCGTCCACGCGAAGAAAAAAAAGGCCTATCGTGCGTCCAAGCAAGTCCTCCCTCATCCACGTACGTCCATGCCTCCGACCCCTCCAACGTCCAAAGAACGAGGCGCAGGTACCCTGCCTGCTTGGAGTTGCAGTCCGAGTACTTTAGTTACATCATCAGCTTCCTCCCACCTAACGCTCGCTCACCATTCTCCCTCTCACTCGCTCACTCACACCTCAACTCATCATCCATCCATCCCGTCCAACGGCTCTTCGCACCACCCGACAAAAAGAGCGGCATATCACCACACCCAAACCCCGTCTCTTCGGGCCCAATCTTCTTTCCTCTCTCCCTCCCTCCATCTCTCCCTCTCCCTCTCTCGTGTATCCGCTCGGCCTTGGCTCACGACTCAGCTTCAGCCTACTCCTCCTGCCTTACATCTCTCCTCTCGCACGCGCATAATGTTGATGGCGGCGAACCGCATCCAAGAATATCATATCTTTGGTTATTAGTAGTAGTTGTTGAAGCCCCGCCCCAACTCGACGAAGTTCTTGTTCGCATTCCAACGCTAGCGACTTGGAACTCTTTGGTCAAACGATAGGTACGACGACAGCTCATTCCCAACGGCCGCTTGCCCTCGACCCTGCTCTTGCTCGTCGCATTCCTCACACAAGTCGACCCTGGCCGCGCGCGATACGCCTTTGGCCGTCCAGCACGCACCACAGCCCGTGTGTGTGCACTCTCTCCATTCCGTCCCATCTCCACACTTTCTTCCCGGGACCTTCCTGTCCATAAAAGAAACATCGTTTGATGTAGACTTCGGCCCCGAATGGCGACGCCGACTGCAGAGGCCGACTCGAAAGAGTCTTCTGCTCAACCTCAGACCCAACCTCGGACTCAGCCTTCCGACCCGAAGCCCCCCAACTTTTACGGTTATTTGTTTGGCCCAGACAAGGCACCGACACCCATCCTCGACTCGCTGCTGCGCGCTATCGCCCTCCACATTGTAAGCTTGCCCTTCCTTGTCCCTCCCTGTCCTCGCCCACCCGGCCTCGGCTCATGCTAGACAAACACTGACAACCCCGCCAAAATCTCTAGATCACCGACATTGGCGATAAACATGTCCAAGCCCTGACCCCTCAAAAACTGGCCGCCTTTTACAAGGCCGTAGGTGGTGATTATGATTGTAAGCAGACATCGTCAGCCCCCGCGCCATGCATTCCATTCATTCCGAGCTGACATGCTGTCCTCGTAGCCCTTTTCCTTGAAATGCCACACCCTGCCATATCCTACATTTGGCAGGTTACGGGTTGCCAACACTCTCTGCAACCCACTGACGACGATTTCGTCCCCCCTTCCGTTCCGGCTCTGACCTTGCGTGGTTTTGTTCGATGGGAGTCGATAGAGATATTGTTGAGCCCCGAGGAGCATGTGCCTTTTATCCAGCAAGCCGTCAAGGACTGGAACCTGAAGCATCCCGAAACGGGCGAGCCTTTCCCTCCTGACCTACCTGCGGAAGCTCTTCCCAGTGAGCCGGATGCCGGGATAGAGAAATGGCATAAGGAGTGCGCCGAGAAGTTGAGGAAGGCCGCAACGTCAAAGGACGAACCTGCATCTCCCAAGACTGCTCCCAGCCGCCCAGTGGAAAGAGACGAACCGAGAGTCAAGGCAGCCTATGTCCACGTCCGTAGTCCATATCCGAAGGCATCGCCCAAGCCCTCACCTCCTCCCCGCGGCCCGCAGGCAGACTACTTTGCCCCGTCGACACGGCCTCCTGTAGCTTACAGCCATGTTCCAGGGCATGCTGCGAATAGGTACCCCCCGTCACGCCTGCACATCCCTCGGTCTCCCGAGCAGGAGCGTTTCCGGGGTCAAACCTCGCCAGACGATCGCCGACGCCGCAGCTTCTCCGACTACCCATCCCCATCACAAGACGCCATACACGCTGCCTCTGAGCATCTGCAACCCAACAGACCTCCCATGCAGCCTCGCCGGCATAGCCAGCCACGACACTATTCGTCATCCTCGGCGTCAGATTCCGACGAACCGGCGAGTCCGCGAGCCAAACGCAGGCCTCACACACATCACTCCAACGAGCCGCCGCCCCCGGGCTTCCGGCGCATGGGTCCGTCGGCGCCCCTGCCGCCACCTGCGCCGCATGGTCCGCCCCCAGGGGCCCGCATTCACCGTGCCGATTTAAGGCCAGAGGACGCGCGCCGTCGCAGTATACCAATTGTGGACGGTCTGAGGGACAAAATCGCCGAAAAGGTGACGTCTATTCTTCCTAACGGCCGGTCGCCGGAACGTCACCGGAGCACTTCTGGTCGCCGAAGTGATCCACCTTCGCGCCGTAGTCGGGAGTACCTGCCCTCTTCCAAGCTCAACCGCAGTTGGCCTGACATCGGGTCGGATGGCTCGGGAGCGTCGGATTCGGAGGAGGAAGGCCGACGTCGTCGTCTTAAGGCTCGAGAACGTCGGGAGGTGGAGGACAGAGAATTGAGAGAGCGGGAAAGGGCACGCGAGAGGGACCGTGGTCGAGACCGCGACCACAGACGTGACCGAGATAGGGATAGGGACAGGGACCGGGACGTGGAGCGCGAACGGGACCGAGACCGCGTCGTGAACTGGGAGAGAGAAGAGGACAACGAATTACGAAGACGGAGGGAGCGACATCTAGTGCGACCAGAGACCCAGCGCCGAACTAGCAGTCATGCCGACGTGGACCGGATGCGAGGAAGGGGCGAGGTCCTATGGGAACCTCGCGATCGCGAGGCCAGGGATGACAGGAAGCGGTGGAAAGAACGTGGGGTCAGCCCGGTAATCTCTGGCGTTGGGGGGCGGCAATACCCAACTGGTCCGACTCGGATCTAATATCATCATGGGGCGGCGAACCCGGCATAGAGGGCGACTTTAAGCGATTTGCAAGGATTTGGACTTGGTCATAAGGCCGGACACGATTGACACCTTTTTACGTTTCCAATTTTGCACAACATGCTTACTTCTCACCCCTGAGTAGGCTGGAAGTCAGGTGCGCGCACATACTCTAGGACGCACAGCGGGGCACGAGGAACATAGAGCTACATGAAATCCAACGCTCATAAATCAAATAGAGAGGTATCGAGACTGGTTCCCAGAATGAATCGGCTTTATCCCCAAACTCCATAACCGCCCAAACCAGAAAAGACTATTTCAATCATCGCCTCCCTTGGCAACAACCCAATCCATCGCGTCGGTTAGGCTGGCGCCCGATTGGGACGACAGCCAGCCAAGTCCTTGAGCTTCAGAGTCCACTCGGCAGGCGAGTAGGTATCCCTCCGGTACACCTCGTCTAGGTTGGGCTCATCCACGTCCATCGCGTTGTCCTCTCCAGTCACGATGCCACTTCCTCCGTCCATTGCCTTTGAAGGCGCCGCCAGCTTCGCGCCCTCGCTGTAAGAGGTCGTCTCCAGAGTATCGGGGTCGACCTCGCTGCTCCCCGCAGAGAAGTCGCTGTCGTCATCGTCCCACGCGGAGCTCAGGAACTGGTCGCTCGGATCGAAGAGGCCTTCACTCTGGACGGTGGCGAGGAACAGATCGCGGAGGTGACACCGCGTCTTTTGCTGCGTCACGTCCTCCTCCACGAAATCCGTGTGCGCGTAGGGGTGATCGCCCGTGTACTCTGTACCACCGAACTTCCTCGAGAAGACCAGAGCGCCGCCTCTCTGTTTGGGCTCGCGGTCGCCTCGGTACGACCCCTCGAGGCCTTTGGCCTTGAAGCGGCCGAGAGGCTCCCGCATGTGAAGGCTCCGGAGGTGCTCCACCTTCGCCGCTGCGACCTCCTTGTCTGTGACACCCGGGCCAGATGGTCTACGGAAGCACGGCATGCGAGACTGTTCGGGCGCGTGTCGCCGCCGCTTGGTAAGGCATGCGTGGTATAGACACTCCTCGCCCTCACGAGTGATGATGCCGACGGTGTGTTGGGGGCCGCAAAGGGGCGAGGTCGGGCCGTGACGGCATTCGCGGAGGGAGGCGCTCGTTGCAAGGAGGCAGCCGCATTCCGTGTAATGTCTGTAGAGTCGGAGGCACATTTTGTCCCCAGTAGGGTGGAGGGTCTCTTGGGTGGCTTTTCAGGTGTTCGACTTTACAATGTTTTCCACTTGATGTTCATCAGGAGCCCTATTCGAAAGGAGTATTCTTGCGTAAGATACTCAATTTGGTTGTATGGCTGGCTGGAATGGATATGGAGCTATCGATATACGGGCGGCGTTGGCTACGTCTGGGAAGAGTCAGCAACCATGCACAGGATAGACGATGAGTTTTGCAGATGGGAATGGGGTTACCTCAACTGGAATAATGCAAGTTGCAGATGAGAAACAGAGCGATAAGCAGGCGAATGCAAAACTGGTTTGCAAGTAGTGAATAAAGTAGTGAATCAGCTCGATCAGTGGCAGCAGTTGTTCCACAGTTTTTGGAGAGGTGGACTGAATAAAAGAAACGGCAACGTGCGGTGAAGCAGAATTGGATGGCAGCAGTGCGTCACCAAAGAAACAGAAGGCGCGGGTGGGTATAAGTGACCGATGTGCCCAGGTGATTTATGACAGATATGGTCTTGTTGCCTGCCCCCGGTCAAAGAAGAAAGGTACGGAAGATATCCCTGGGCACGGTATCAAGGTATGTGAAGGAGGTGAACGCTTTGTGCTTACAATTGTTGCACTCTCCTACACTGAATACTCCTCTAGTAACTCGATCTTTCTGGAGCATTTCCCATTTGCCACTTTCATGACCGATGCCCACATCATCTACACATAAGGGAAATAAGTCTAAACGCTAGAGATCATAAAACGCACTTACGGTATCACCTATCTACTTCTCACCAACTCAAGGCTAGCCCACCTCAATGCTCATCCTTCTCTCCCGTTTCCACATCCCCCCCACTCGTGTCATCACTCGTCACGAGCCCTTGCTTGGTGACATGCTCCTGGTCTAGGCTGTACTTCTTGACTGTAACGCTGAGGAGCATGCAGAACCCCGCGAACGCAATCAGGCTGATCCAAATCGCCCGCAGCGCGTCGCAGTACGCCTCCACCAGGTCCGCACGCATGGGATCCCCTTTCGACATTCTCTTGATGACGTCCACTACAATGGTTGCGTCGCGCGAGTACTCCTCGGCCGCGTGCGCGAGCGCCGGGATCTGCGCCAGCTTTGCCCGGAGCGCATTCTGGAAGATGACGCCCGAAACGGCGACACCGACGGACTGGCCAAACGTGCGAAGGAACGAGTAGAAGGCCGCGGCCTGCCCGTTGAGGGCTGGCGCGCAGGCAGCCTGGATCGAGAGCGCCATGGCGGGGAACAGCATTCCCGTGCCAATTCCTACAGGGATGTTGAGCCAAATCCACTGGGGGATGGTGGTGGATGGCCGCATGAAGCACATGAGTCCGGCACCAAGAGTCGTCATGACCCAGCCAGACCAGAGGGACCAGCGGTACCGGCCCGTGACTCCGGCGATGAGGCCGACGGCCATGCCGGCGGGGGCAACAGTGAGGGACTCGGGGAGGGCGGCGACTGCGGATATGACCACAGAGTAGTCCTTGACAGCTTGATAGTAAAGTACTGTAGGGGGGGCGTTAGCTGGGACCGTTCTGGGAGGGCTTGAAAAGGAGGCGATAAGGGGTAGCTTACCGAGGAAATAGAGGATAGACCAGAGTATCATGCCGTGAAATACGGTCATGATGTAGTTGACGACCATGGTCCGGTTGTTGAAAATGCCCTTGTCGATAAGGGGCTCCTTCGCAAATTTCAGCTCCCAGAAGCCAAAGCCGACGATCGTGAGGACGCCCAGAAGCAGTGGCAGCAGGCACCTGAACGAGGACCACTCGTACATGACCCCGCCCGTCGATATGCCGAACAAGAAGCTAGTTGAGCCTGCTGTGAAGAGGAAGCTGCCGAGCCAGTCGAACCTCTTGAGTTTGGCGCCGACCTCGCCGGGGATGCCTACCTGCTTGAGGAAGAAGAAGACCATGATGACTCCCATCGCGATGATGGGGAGGTTGAGCCAGAAAATCCAGCGCCAGGAGACGTTCTGCGCGAAGCCGGCGCCGATCAGGGGGCCCGTGACGGTGCCGACGGACCACACGGCAGAGAGCAGCGAGAACCACTGGCCCCGCACGGCCAGCGGGACGAGGTCGGTAATGATGACCTCTATGAGGGCCAAGATCCCGCCGCCGCCGACGCCCTGAATCGTCCGCCCCGCGATCACGACAGCGAAGTCGTTCGCGACGGCGCTGACGACGGAGCCCACGGCGAAAAGGAGCGCCGAGGCGAAGACGAGGGGCTTGCGGCCGAAGATCCCGCTAAGCCCGGCGACAGTGGGTTGCAGGACGGTGCTAGCTAGTAGGAAGCTAGTGCCGGACCAGAAGGCCTCGAGGGCGGTGCCGCCAAGGGCCACGGACATGGTTGGGAGGGCGACGGAGAGGGTCGTGGCGTCGAGGGCGACGGCCAGGGAGATGGCGCAGAGGGCCCCAAAGGCGAGGAGGAATTCGCGCGAGGGCTTGAATTCGACTTTGCCATGGCGGTCAACGTGGGTGTTTTCGTTCTCGAGGGCAGCCGCCGGTGCCCTTTGTGGATCCGGTGCAGCGGTAGCCATCATGAAATGAAGTAAGGTTGTTTGTTCTCAAGATGTGATTTATGCGTATGCGCCCGATTGCAGAAAGCATATGTTTGTTATGTATCTGTGTTTCTTGATGGCAACACAGGCCGCGTTGACCCAGGATGTTCAACGGCGATGGGCTACGCAAGTATTTTATATGTTTCCACCGAGATAGGAAGCTCGAAACGGTGTGCAGCGACCCAGCCCGGCCTGATTTGGAGGATGTATCCTATCATGCTTTTTATCACCGTCAAGCGGTGGCAGGGGCTGAAGGGGGGGGTTTCGAGTGAATGACACCCACCATGCCAGAATGACTAACTGACAATGGGGCTAAGCGAGTGCGAACCGTTGTTTTGTTTGCTGAAGCGCAGGTCAGCATTGTTGAGCCACATCGTGGGTGTCGGTGGATGACACTGCAAATAGTTCATTCCGACCCGGGCGAGATTATCAATTCGGAGCGTCATCAGCCCAACGGAGCCTCAGTCCCCATGGTCTTCCGCTGTGATGTTGTGGTGTTGGATAAGGTCGCAATCCGAATGCACATGGTTAAATGACGTGTCGCTTATAAGCCGGCGCGATCGGAGTAAGCGACAGTTGGAAAGCTGGTTTTTCTTTAAAGACTTCCTTGCCCGAGCTGTTGGCAGTTGAGGTCCAGCGGACATGTCGGACGAAGTGTTATACCGAAGGAAGCGGACTGGCCGGGCTGCGACACGGGTTCTTGTGGGGCCCGGCCCGGTCCCGGCCCATCAGATCGCGTCTTTGCTTGTTAAGCAGACGCAGAAGTGTGGTAGGCAGCCCGCTTGTTGAGATAAGGATATGCGTATCTTCCAAGGGAAATGCAATTGAGTGGTCGATTCTAGTGAGTAGCCAACGGCCAATATTCGACAAAATGAGTAAGTAGAAGTTTCCATGGAGTCCGTCGCGTGATCCAACTGAGATCTTATTCGGGTGTTGGCATCCCGCTCCAAGATGGGTGCTTCATCCGTGCATCAGGAACCACCCGAGTTGCCATCTATCTCAGCCCGAGAAGATTAACATCGGTTCGTCCTCTGCATTCCTACACTTGTAGCACGATAAGCTGCAGAGGAAGACCTACTACCAGGCACATTTTCTTTCTCCTTACCTCACCTCACTTGCCTGACGATTCATTGAAAATGTCGTACCAAAAGGTAAATGGACCAACAACGGCGATCAAAAAATAAGAAGACAATGACTTGGAAGTCGCCCGTGCCTCGAATCTAGCAGCAGAATACCGTACGACCCTGACACTGTTAGCAACCGGCGCTGTTTTACCTCTAACCCGATCTTTCCGTGTGAGGTGTTTAGCGCAGCAAATCAGAGACCCGGGATCGGAACTTAAGGACGGCTTCAAGGGGTCTCAATGCTGTGTAGGTTTTGACCAGATTAGCTCAGGGTAGCAGTTTCAGTCAGATGGGAACGTCAGCCTTGGCGACATGGTCCGAGGACACGGCCGCCGTTTTGTGTTGTGCCCTCTTGTGAAGCCGATAGAGTATTGATCCTGCAGTCACCGAACAACCGGTTCTTGCAAACCCGAAGCCGGTTGGTCCTTTCTGCATGATTTCTGTGACGCCTCTGGACCCTGTCATTGGGCGATACGAGTCAAACGGAAAAGCAAGTTCAAACTCAAGACCACTCAGCTAGGAGTTCACGGAGGCTTCCCTGTAAGCTGGAACGGACCTTACCAGGCAAGTTCCGAAAGTCTAGTCGAGGTCTGTTCCGTACCGACTTGAAAGGCTAGGGTTCCCGGGCTGAATGTCCAGTTTACTAGTCCCTGCAGACTGGGCTATGTGTGTGGGGGAAAGCGGACTAGGTGGCCCATTTTTGCTTCACCATCGTATATGACGCTGTTTCTCGGCCACAGGCATCATCCGAAAAGTTGGACGTTCGGGGTCGGTCCAATTGGGTTTGGATGTTCGGGCCTCAAAACCGTCGCGGCCGTCCTGTTGGTCATTGCCTCAGATGCCCCCCGTGTCACTGCAGGCTGAGACGGGTGGACGGTAGTCCAAGGTAGGTAGGCTTGCAGGCGCCTTTCAGAAAGCGCCTATGACGTTCGTTTCGGCCGCGCTACGGCCTCCCCCCTTGCCCGTGTGAAGGATAGAAGTCAACGATCGTGGAGAAATAACCTCTGAGCGCAATAATCACATCAGCATGGCTGTCGAGAGAGTATCGAGCGTTTCCAGGGTTTGCCTTGTGCCAAGAAGTATGCCGATACAATATGTGAGTAAGTAAGGGCTGCGTGTAGAAAGTTTCCACGGTAACCCGACCCCCAGGAGTCATAGCCGCCGCCATGCGTTAAGAATGAGGTGTGTAGGTTTCGGGTACGACAATGCAAGCGATACTGGCGACTATTCTGATCGGAGATCGGCAACTCTCTGTTCTTTTAGTGTTACCAATGTTTCCTTGGTGTAAAAGCTTAATTTTCGGCATGTAAACTTGTTGGCCTGTGGGAGAGAGGTGAAAGTCGAGATTTGTTTGAAGTCAAGTGAAAGTTAAGCTCGCAGCTCAAAATGCCAAAGTGGGTCTGGCTACCTACCCCGGCCTACCTAGGTTGCTACTGTAGGTACCCAGGTACCTAGCTGTTGATCGACAGATGGCCCCCGCACAAGCTTGGAAATTGGCGACCACACAAAGCTTTGGCTCGGCCGGCAGGTGCTTGCTGGTCGTTTCTTGCAGCAAGACACAACAGCATTCATATCTTCCGACTTCCATTAAGTACTCTTCTTGATGGGCCTGGAGCGGAAGAAACCCTCCGCCAACCCCCTCCTTCCCCGGCCCAAAACCTTTGCGGTCGTTTTTTTCTTACTTCTTTTTTCCCCGGATACAAGTGTGGCCTGCCAAGCAAGCGTACCTAGGTTTTGATCAGACAACGATCACGCAGAGACGCCCCGATGTCGTTTTCTGTCACGCAACTCAACTTCCTAGAACGTCAACCGCCATCCATCGCCGAGCATTGGTCTTATAATACGACGAGTTTACAATGTTCGCCCGCATTAATCCTCATGACCTAGCATCCCCATTGAGCAGAGAAATAACGGAATGAAACTTTTAGGCATCAACCATGGTGGCAAACACATGGAGCTGCTCTACGCTGTCAGGCCTCGCATGTGGTATGAGCAGCGCCCTTCTACTAGGCCGTTAGAATTGGAGTTTCCGCAAACAACATCTACGTCTGCCGTCCGACTTGATAATGATAACCCCTGTTGGTTTACAGGCTCTTCCATACATGTGGCCCCGCGAGCTGCTTGTAGAACCGAGCACCGCCTGGTAATGTCTTGGAATTAGCCCCTACGAGACACGGATGACCCAGCGGTATTTCTATTGAGACGTTTCCCAAGCCCGGAGCCGGCATCGGAACCGAAGACTGCTGTCGAGTTTGGGGCTCCTGCAAGGCTCTGCAAGGCAGCCCGTGCCGACAAGATCGATGGGCATGTCCTCTGCGGTCAGACTTAGGCGAACCGTCGGGTCGAATTGTCTCTGTTTTCAAGTCTCGATGGGGGAAAGACGCGCAGTTGTTCTTCAGCAAGGTTGCTCGGCTTACAAGGTTTTCTCTCAACGGCCAACGAAAGAGCTCACGGTCCATGGCCATCGCCTTGATAGATGACACACACAACCACAGCATGAGCACCTGTCTAAACTGTCATTTATCGGCCTCTAACCGACAAGCTGGTGTGTTACCCACTTACGTGGTTCCGCTAGGGTGCCGAACACTAAACATTTCGTCTGGTATGTCATTTGACTCCCGCCTTGCCGTCTCAAACTCATAGCGCACGAGCCGATAGAGCCACCCTTGATAGCTGCCGGGAGCGTTTCGTTACGGCCTAGCAGTCCATGAAACAAACCTTTGGGCTTAGCAGGCATTGTTGGCCTCATACTGCCCGATGCTAGGGCCCCCTGAGATCGCCATTCGACGAGTCGGAGATAGCATTTAGTCTGAACTATTGGTAACGAATCACCCAACTGCCATACAGTTTCGCAGGCGTGCCATCGGTGATCCAGCTTTTGCGTCATCCAGCCACCGACCAGGTATGGGGCTTGCCAAGCTAACCTTGAACGTTGGAGTCGTCGCTTTGACGTTGGAGGACCCCTCCTCTATCCCATGCTTATTATCCAGCTGCAATCTGTAGCCGCAATTCACTAGTTGACCTCAGATCCAGACGCTCTTTGCCCCGGAGAGTCGTGAAAAGGAGCTCGACCCCTCCCGCATCCTCGGAACCTCCTCCAGCGTGCATCCCACTCAATGATATCCTTCTGCACAAACTTCAACACCCCGTGTTCTCACAGCAATCATGGTCAACACCGGAAAGCCATCAGGCGGTTGCAAACTGTGCAGGGCTCGGAGGATCAAGTGCGATGAGGGCAAGCCGTTCTGCATGAGATGCAAGAAGTCACGACGGCAGTGCCCGGGCTACCGCGACCCCCTCGAGGCAAACATTCGCGACGAGACCGAGGCGACGATCAAGAAGTTCAAGAAGTCGAGAGGGGAGGAGGGCTCGGAAGAGGAAGGCAAGGACATAACCCCGATTTGCAACAAGGCATGCCTGAAGACAGTTGCCGGTCCCAAGTACAAGACGTTTGACTACTCGAACCCGGTCGCCTTTCCGTGGCACAACAACAACGAGGACGACACGACCGACGAGGACGAGGACATTCCCAGGTCCATGTTCGACTCGCTAGACGAACAAGCCTCCTGTTACTTCTTGTCTGAATTCATCATTGTTCCCCAGGCGCCCAAGGCCCGTGGCTACTATCGCTTCCTCCCCCGCTTCTTGAGCGGACAGAAGGTCTCCAAGTGCCTCTACCAAACCTACAAGGCAGTTTCGCTGGCAGCGCTGGCAAACCGCCGTACCGTCAACGCCAGCGCCGCCCTGTTACACGCGCAGGGACACTATGTACGGGCTGTCCGGGCCGTCAACAAAGCGATCATGAACCCGCAAGAGGTGCTGGACGACCAGACGCTCGGTGCCGTGCTGATGCTGGCGTTCTACGAGGCAGGTTCCCTTTCCAATCTCCTTACGGGAGCCCGAGTTAACAGGATCTAGGTATTGACGGCTTCCCGTGGCTCCATCGCGGCGTACACCGACCACATGAAGGGCGCCGCCATAATCGTCAAGCTCAGGGGCCAAAAGGGACTCGAAACTCCCGAGGGCGAGGAGTTGTTTGCCATCACGCGAAACCAGTGCCTCTCCATCCACTGCCTACCCAACTCTTCCGAGGTGGCCGAATTCACCTGGCTCCTACACCACGAGTGCCGCGGCCGCATGCAGCACGCGATTGCCAGCATGGACATCCAGAGCAGCCAGATCAGACAGGACGTGGACCGCCTTCTAGGCCCCGGGGACCGCAAGCCCGAAACGATCCAGAAGGTCCTTGACGCCCTGAAGCGCGCCCAAGCCCTCGAGGCCCGGTTCCGCAAGCTCAACAACGACCCAAGCCCGCAGTGGAAGGTCGACACTCTCGAGTGGATACCCGAAGTGCCCGATGAAGAGCTCGACACCGCGCTGGCATTCACCGGCCCGGTATACGGCTTCTTCAACCTGCCCTTGGCCGTCCTCCACGTGGCCACGTGGTGCTGCCACCTCATGCTCACGACCACGATCCTCCGATGCATGGCCTGGCTCGTGTCACCCGACGAAGACCGCGCGGGCGAGGATTACGAGGCGCTCAAACGCTCGGCTCAGCTGCGCGTCGAGGACATGATCGCGGCGGCGCCCTTTTTCTGCAAGTGGAACGGCTTCGGGGTCGTCGTGGCCCAGTTCCCGGTCGGCAAGACCAGGTCCGACGATCCCCTCAAGGGCGCGGCCGGGATGATGATAATCTGGCCGCTGGTCACGGCATGTTACAGTGATTTCGCGACGCCGAGGCAGAAGCGTTTCCTGCGAGGTCGTCTCAAATATCTGTCCGAGGTCGCTGGAATCAAGCAGGCTGGGATTTTCTACAATGTGAGTGCTCGCGGACAGTTTCCCCCATTGACCCCCATGGAGAGAGCGCTGACCCGAGGTCCAGATGCAAGACGTGTCGTCGCCGTCCAAAGAGATCGAACGGGATCGAAACCAGGGTGCTCATTCACCTCTTTGACCCGGAGAATGTGCGAACAACGGCCTGCTTATGATGTCCGCGACCGTTAGGCTCGCCAATGATGCCTTCGAGTTCCAGACGACAGTGGCTTTTCACATCTTTTCTCTCCATACTTATTTCCCAGACTTGCATTGCTCAGCGCCAGCGGTTCTTCATATCTATCGGTTGCGATGTATACGCTCTTTTGTCTCCACACGAGCTACGGCCTTGACAGACAGAGAAGGGGGAAGGGCGGGTTGGTGGTGTGCTTTTATGGAGGCTCTGTGTCCCGTGTAATGCTGGGATTCAGCGAGCACATTTTGTTTTGTCTCTTCTTTGGGTACTAGGATTCCGTCACTCTCAGGCGCTTGTTCCTTCGTTCTTTGCATTGTCGATATCTGGTGGCAGGGCTACTCGGCGGTGCTGAAGGCGTGGTATCGATGATTGGACAAGGGCCTCAAAAGTGGACTGTATCTGTTTAGAAGAAAACGAAAACTTCTCGGGAAATACAGATTACTGTTTCTGCTTGAAAGACGTGTCCGGCAAAAAAAAAAAAGGGGGGGGGGGCGTGGGAAGCCATCCACGCCCTTGGCTCCAGTGTTGTCCAACATGACATCCAACGACACGGGGCACAAGAAAACCCCCCAAAGACCCTCACCTCCCGCGCCGCCCGACCCCGATCCTCTCTTCCCTCGTCCTTCCTCCGCGGCCCCCATCCCCGGGCGTGGGCGTCGTCTGCACCGCGCCGGCTCTCCCGGGCTGCTGCTGCTGCACCCTCTGGGCCCTCATCATCTCCTGCTGCCTCCTCAGCATCTCGTACTCGTCCAGGCTCTCGTCCCCGTCGTCGCCCTCGGCCGTGACCATGCTCTCATCGTCGAGCTGCTGCTGCTGCTGGAGGCGTTGCATCTGTTGGAACTGCGCCTGTGCGTGTCGTTGCTGCTGCTGTTGGTGGTCCTGCTGGAGTGGCCGTGGGGAAGAGAAGGGATGCTGGGGCTGAGCCTGCTGCTGGAGGATGCGGTGCTGCTGGGCCTGCTGGGCCTGCTGGGCCTGAACGAGGACCTGCCGCTCGCGGAGCATGTCCTCGCGCGCGCGGCGGTCCTCGTAGGCGGCAATGTCCTCGGCCGTAATGGCGAGGGTCGTCGCGGGCCGTCGGAGCATGGTTGCTGGGTGTGTGTGTGTGTGTGTGTGTATGTGTTTACGTAGTTGGGTTATGGAAGTGAAGATGGACCAAAGCGGGTTGGGAACGAGATCTGAATCCGAGCCCGATGAGACCGGGTTCGATGCAGTGTAACAAGGAGGTGAGGAAGGTGTGTGAGTGAGCTAGCTGTATGCAGCCCAGACAGGCGAAGGGTCCGTTTCTATTTTGCCCCCAGAGCTGAAGGGAACGAAACGAGGGTTGTGATGAGGGTGTCCTTTAGGAAGGGAGGTTCGCTGTCGGAGGCAACGACCGATGGGCGATGAGTCGGTCGCTCAAGTGAAGTGCCGGTGTCGTCTTCAGGGTGCGAGGAAGAGAACGCTCAACTAAATGATAAAGCCAAAAATAGAAACAGAAAGGACCGCAGCACGCAAGCGGCTTTGATGCAAATGCAACCCCTCCCTCCCTTTTTGCAGGCGGAGAGTGGCGCGTCTGTCTGCCTTTGCCGTGGGGTCGTTGAACCAGCCCGGATGTCTGGGTGGTTTTCCTGCGCGTCCGTTCGTTGTCGGCTCGTTTGTCAGGGAGGGGCCGGGGGAGGGTCGGCGCGTAAAGTTGATCCAGAAAAAAAGAAGACATGGAAAAAAAAAAAAAAAGACGATGGATAAACCGCAACGTACATTGGTACATGGGTGCGGGCGGGTCTTGCCGGGGCGATCCGTGGCGGGGTCGCTGGAGGGGGTCGCCGGATGGCGGGACCTACATATCGGGGGCGGCGTTGGTCAGCCGTGTGTGTTGGTCGAGGTGTAGAATGGCAAGATAGGCACAGCAACAGGCACTTGTCATAGCAACTAGAGAAGTCATATCCGAAAGCTCTACCTTAGACGTGTTGGACACTGAGCATGGCACTGTTGCTGTGTATTTCAACTGTTTAGTCTTTATTGTGTATTTGTGCGACCCTGTAGCTTAGTTGATCGACCGTGTGGTCGGGAGACGGTGACACTGTACAGACAATCAGCCCTAGTGGATGCGCAACGGATGCAGCGGATGCATACTACATACTCCGTCTTTAAGGTTAGAGACCGACACTAGTACACTACGAGGTTTCGAGCCACCAGCATGTCCATGTCGAGCAGCAGCAATCGAGTGTGAGTGACGGCATCGTTTCGTTGTGTTCTGTCCATACTGCCCGTTTACATTATGCCCCAAATCAAACCCCATATCGGCCGTGAATGTAAGCATTCCTCTCAGTACATCCCCAGAACACAGACGTTCTCCGCCTCCCACTTGAGGAAATCCTCGAGGTCATGTCCTAGGTTATATCCCATCGGCACCACTTCCAGCTCCCCCATCGAATCCCTCATCATGACCAGGTCCATCATCGGGCTGGGAGGCAGACTCCCAACGCTCTCGCGGTTGAGCCGCTTGGTATGACCCTCCATCGTCCACCGCCGAATGCCACATCCCGCCTTCGGGATTTTGGACACGTTGACGCCGCCCTCGTTCCAGAAGCCCGTGGGGTGTTCAGACCCCACAGGTATGGGCAGTTCACTGTCTGGCGGGAGTCTGGTCGATGGATTGGGAGATGACGTTGCCCGCGCCGCTGGTGGTTTCTTGGGTGAGTGTGCCCGTTCGTCGCTGGTGACTAGGGTGCCGGGACTGTCGAAGCAGAAGCCATCGAACCAGGAGGCTATGTCGGCAGCTTCTTCGTTCTCCGGTGGCTGCGTGAAGTCCGTCGAGTCGGATGAGAGGTACCCTGCGCCACCAAGAATGGCCATCTGGAAGGCATTCCAGTCCAGTGTGTCGTCAGGGTCAATTTGGATTCCCCTGACCACTTCCAATCGAGGAAATCGTATCGCTCCGTGTTGGAACAGGGGATGATTTAGAGTGTAGTTTGTGGATTGTAAAAAGACAAAGTCGTCTTTGTTCACCGGCGCGAAACTTCGTACTGCCGCCTTGTTGCTTCTGTCAATCGGCGTTCCCCCAATTCCCGTTGTCGTAACGACTTCAGGTATCGTCGGTAAGAGAGGCGCCAGCGGCCGGACCAGAAACCTTGCCGGATTCTTCGCCGGCAGAGGGGGCACACTGACCTCACCTTTTGCCAGTGAGCCCCCGCCTTGGGACTCTTCCTTGTTTACTGGCTTCTTCCTCCTCGACGACTTCTTCTTGAGAGTGTATTCCAATCTCCCTCCTGAATCAAGAGAGCTTGGTGATACAACCACGTCAGCAGGTGGCACCGTCATCTTGACTTCCGCTGCCCCTATCCGAGAAGGAAGGTCCTGGAGGCGGAACGGCTCGAGCGGCGTTGTGCTGTCGTCAGTACCGACGGTCTTCAGAGTGTCGTTCGATCGACGTGGCTGTAACAGAACCTCCCCTTCCCTGTCCTCTCCCAGCTGCCAGCTGGCAGATTTCTTAGCCGTTATTCTGAGCGCTTGCGGTTTCTTTGCTTCCTCCCCTCTCAGTTCGAGAGCTGACGGTATCGGAGCGCCGAATCCCGCAGACAGTGCTGAAGTGGTGTTTCGACCCGGAAGCTTTCTGTATGGGAAGTTTGGCGACTCTTGCTGGAACGGACTGGGAGCGAATGATGTAGATGTGCGATCGACGTCGGTTGGTGTTGGGAAGTTCAACACAGCCATCTTGGCCTCTTCGATGGCTGTCCCTACGGCTTTGAAGGCCGCGTCGGTTTCTTGGATGAGGTGTTCAACATTTGGGGACCACCGGTCCAACCCGTATTCTTCCTCCTCTGGCGATGCTGGAGGGGTCAAGGTTCCTCTGAGAGCGGGATGCAACGATAAGTCTACGAAGCCAGCCTCGCGAGCCTTATTTTCGGCTTCTGTCGAGCTCGGCCCAGGCAGACTGTCGTATGGTGGCGGTGACAGGGGAGATATCCAGAGATGTCTGCGTTCCGCAAGACGCTTCGGCGCCGAAGGTCGAGAGTTTCTCTCCTGTGGTGGGGAGCAACAAAGGGTGCCATCTCCAGGGGTGGTCGGAGCTGCGTCTGTAGGATACTCGCAACTACACAAAGAACTCAAGGATGAATGTGTCGATCCATGGAGGTGAGGAACCCCGCTCGAAATACTCTCGGTGCTTTGTGAGCTTCTCCCGGGGGCATCCTCTTCCGATGTCTCCTCTGGTTGGGAAATGGACGGGCGTCTGGGTGGCGCCCAGGAATTGGCGTCCTGCTCCCTCTGAAGCGAGCTGAATTGATAAAGGCCCCCAGTCTTGTTAGAGTCTTCCGAATGACGATACTCCTCTACTGTCGGGGAAGAGCGAGGTGAGATGAGCCTCCGCATGCTAAAACTCGACCGAGGCATCTTGTTGAGAATTCGGTCGTACAAAGGGGACCATTAAGCGGAGTCAAGAACAGTATGATCCAACACGACTGGTACCGGGCATATATGGGGTCGATGGTACGAAGGGAGATGGATCTCTTGTGGCCCTTAACGAGTGACGTGACTGCGAGGGAGGTCCATGACTGGGGGGTGAAGAGCACACGGACAAAGTAGAAGGGAAAGGATGGATGCCATCTGGGGTGATGGCACAGGCTGAGAGTTGGCTGTATGTATATTGTTCTGGGCTAAGTGCGGTGGTACAAACGAAAGCAAGCGGATTGGGGCCGCCTTGCTGACGATGGTATCCGTACGAGATACATTGACTGTCGAGTCAGGCCGCGGGCGGTAGTCAAGGGAGATCATCGGCGGGGAGGGGGGCATCCATAGACAATGGTGTTAATAGATGCAGTCGTATGTGCTTGTGGTCGTGCGATGTGATGCCGTGTATGCATGTCGCGGCGGTGCAAAAAGCTAGCCGGGGCCCCTGCCTGTCGTGCAGGCAAACTACGGTGCGAGAGCGGAGGCCGTAGAGTCGTGTGTCTCGTCAGTCCGGCCGGGGGTGTTAAGCCAATGGGTGCGTACGAAAATAACAGAAGCCGGACAGCGAGCCACCCCCCGCCGGGTGCTATTACTGGCCGCCGTTCGTCTTGGTTTCCTCAATACGTCGTCGCCCGCCACTTCCATTATGGGACATGGTCGTTGCGGACATATGAGATCCACACACAACACCTCTGGGCATATGGCGCAGATTTTGGGAATCCATCGTCGGTTCGTGGCCCCTTGTGGATGCTTCCCTCGCCTGGTTCCTGTAGGTAGGTAGTATCGTGCATTCAGCCTTATGAATCGATAGACGCCGTAGCTGTCGAAGCCCTAGGGATCATGGCGGGCGGCGTGAATGATGGATGCGGCAGGATCCGTTCCCCGACTATTGGTCCAGGACGTCGCACATCAACGAGAGACGGCCTGTCAGCTGCGGATGCGAGCGAGACGCGACTCGATAGAAGAGCTCGCTGTGCGACGAGGCAGGCGGCGACGTACAGAGGCGAGCGACCAGTTGGATCCAATGCAGCCCGTCTTGCTGGCACGGAATTTGCTCGCCGGCCATGAGCGAGCACTCGCGAGAGCCGAGGACAGGGGAAACCCATGCTGGGTCACGGGCCAGGAAAACAGACAGGCGGTGCCGAGAATGCGACATTTACTCCCAGTTGGAAATCGCCCAGCAATCAAGCAGCCAGCAATAGGCAGGGCCCTACCCTGTCGTGTTCGGCATTGACCGACGATGCCGCGGTATCGAGGACAATGGTCTGCCAATGGTAGAAAAACAATATAATGGCTGATGGAGGCGTCTTCGCATTAAAACTCTCGTCTGCCAAGGAATTTCGTTCTCACTGAGCGGTGAAGTACTTGCCTAACCGATGCTGGGACAACGACAGCAGGCTGATGGCACTTGGTGAGGACTTCCAGTATCGTCTTAGTCGTTGCATGTAACGAGCGTGGTCCTCGAACAAGGTGTGTGTAATGGGGCGACTGACTGACTGACTTGGGCCTGGAAGAGGTCAGCAGTCAATCCAAGGCAGAGATGCAGGGCTTCTAATACCGAAAGAGGGATAGGAAGCGAGTCTCACGACATTGTATTGGCAGGACAGAGAGAGGGTCGGTTTCAGAGTCAGCAGCCGTAGTGTTGAAGGTCTCAATGCTACAGGTCTCTCAGTCGATGTTGTGGCTACGAAGTCGGCGGCATGGCTGACGAATGATGGGGCTTGGAGGGCTGGAAGAGGCTGGGTCCCACTCAATTCGTACCGCGGCTGTGGTGAAAATTTTTGTATAAGAAATGGACTCGGCAACAGATCCAGCGGTGACGTCCACCATGTGCATGAAGGAAGTGCTGATCGTGAGTCGGGGGCGGTGGTATGGTGTGGTGTTGAAGAAGAAGCAAGCAAGAAAGGCAGGTTCGTGGTCGGCGATTGCGGCTGGATTCGGCCTGCATTGCGAGTAAGGTGAGTTGGAGATGCCGGGCTTAGCGCCCACTGTCTGTCACCCCCACAGTCACAATTACGGTACAGATTTACAGATATTGAGGTCGGTACGGAAGGTAGGTAGGTAGGCAATTAGGTACTTCCGGGTTGGTTTGGTACGGGCTGGCCCAACCCTGCCAGGACCTGGGGGGCCCGACAGCCCTGACACACGCACAGACAGGACTGCTCCCTGCAAGAATGGAACCCCTTGTGCCTTGGTACTGCACACGTGGTGTTCGGGAGGGAGGCTGGAGAAGAAGTATCGTTTGGCACTTGTAGCTGGTGGTCTGACTGCTATAACTACCTATTACAGTGAAAAGGTGGTCTAGAAACCCCGTATCTAAGGTTCACCACATACGTCGTACGATTAACCACAACTACTATCTGAGTTTACAAAATTTTTGGTGGTGTAGAGACGCACTTGGAACAAAGGAGAATCAGGCGAGGTCAGCCTATTCAACTCATCAACTAACCAACCAGAGCAAGACTGTGGGCAGACCCTTGCTTTTTTCTTCGATTCAGTGTCGTTCAAGAACCCTGAGGGCTGTGTCTTTCCTTGATCTCTGCACTGTTTCTCCTTTTCCCCTTATCCCTCCCTGATCACCGTTGAACCGGCGCGGATAGTTGCCGCTGGACTCGCACAAAGCAACAACCCTTCTCGGACGCCCGAGTGACCGTCGCTCCAGCTGAGTACTCGGCTCGGGACCTCTGCTCGACATGGAAGGCGGGTGGCTGCCCACGGATTCCCAGAACCAGAAAAATGCCTTCGCAGCAGACGAGCCAAGACAACTAACTTTCTTAGAGTCTGCCGTTCTATTTCCGACCTGGTGAATGCCACCTTGGTCTGCCGCCGCGCCGCGATATGCACCTGGCCCGCCTCTTTACACCCCTGCCGCCGCGTTGCATTGCCTCCAAGCTTTTTTGCTGTTTGAGACGCTGTGGGAACCCGCTCCTTGCTTTTTCGGTACCAATCTCTTCTTCCCTAACTCCGTACTTTGGTAGAAACATGTCGGTCTCGGGTGGATGACCTCATTCCATTCACTGCTGCGGTCCATACACACGAGCTACTTTTAGGCCAGTGCGTACGCTGCAGGCGTAAACCCCCAGGTCGTGCGCACGTCAAAAACCACAATAGCCAGCCAACCTTGCATCACTCTTGCTGCCGAAGAGGGCCCGCAGCTCAATAAAACGGTATAGAATATTAATAGGCGCGTCAACCGTCCCAAACCAATACGCAGCACCCGGATAATGTGGTGGTCACTGTGTTTCTATCTAAAAACCTTCTATTACGGTGCTGGGTGCCGGGCACGAGACTCCTACTGTGTTTAGCCAACTGTGTTAGGTTATGAGTTGTTGTGTTGCTGGTGGCTACATCATCAGGTCCCTACTGATGTTGCACTTTATGCTCCTTCAACAAATATATCCGAGTATGTCTTCACCCATGCCAGTGCTGGCCAGCATTCCATGCCTTATACCATATCTAAAAAGGAGTATTCAACGTGATCGTAACAGTCATGATGCAACCATACTCATCTGAAATTCTTGAAAGTGGTGAAGCTTTGGGACTGACGTTATCTTGAAAAGTGCTAGTACTCATATTGGTTCGACTAGCCCGGGCTGCCGGCCCGAATCGTGTAAGTAGAAGTTGCACTGCCAAATAAACCAAAAGGAAAATCCTCATCCAACTTGTCACCTTCGTCAACTCGATGGCTCGGTCCTCTCAGCCTTTTCAGAACATGTCTGTATTCCTTCCGTTACAAAAGAGATGCAACCCCCTGTGGCTTATTCCTGCAAATTCCGTTGCCGCTCTAACTTCTGGCTCCTACGGATTCTGACAACAATGTTTCCATATCTTTGGACCACCTGTTTATATAATTTTGAACTTGTCGGTTCGAGGAAATATGTTTTGCGCAACTCGGAGGGTGAAGATATCCATAGGCCAATAAGTGTCAGCCTGGGCATTTTCGGACTGTGAGACGTTGCCGGGTATCGGTTTTTTTTGTGTATCCTTTTTTATATTTTCCGTTGTTCGTTCATGAGCTCATTGCAAAGAACTTTCATGGGTGTCTCAGAGGATCTCTCCGTTCTTTCGAATCTCTTTCGAAGTCGCCGTCGACATGAAATCCTTGGCTGCGTGCTGCGGCACATAGGCTGCCCTCTTCGGTTGCTCAGCCATGAGGTGCTCGTGCTCTTCCATGGAGGCCATCGAGCCTTTACGGCTGTTTGCACCCGACCGCGAGAATATCGAGAAGGTGGGGCTTCGTGGCGATAGGGATGGGGAGGAAGAAGTAGTCGAAATGCTAGAAGAGCGGCGGGCGTTGAAGGTACCAACCCACGAGCCGACGCGCTTCTTGGAGAACATCTTGAAAGAGTAGTGAGTGGTAAGAAAGGTGATTTAGAGGTGTTTGATAAACGATAGAGGTAATTCAAACGTTGTTTGGTGTGTTGTGCTTTGCGTTACGAGAGCGTTGTGTTGCAGGAGCGTTGTGTTGCCGGGAACGGGAGTTGGAGGTGACGACCTACGAGGTTTTAAAGACAACAGAGCAACGGAAAATTATGAGATTCCGTGACGGCCAAAGATAGAGAGAAGAGAAGCCACGCGAGATGGGTAACGTTGTATCGATGGACACAGAACCGAACCGAGTGGCCGGGATTCTGGGAGGCGTTCAGGCAAGGTGGAAGAGGCGCAAGTGGTAGAAGAGAGTTCGAGCCATGAAGTCCACCGCCTAGAGACCGGAAAGCCTAGGTTAGGGCCGATTCGTTCTGGTACGTCCGCAAGGGGACGTAAAATTCCGGAAACGGTCCTCATTTGTAGCCCCGACGGAAGAGGATAGATAGACTGGGGGGGGGGGTTGTAAACAGAGCCTGACAGGAACAGGGAAGACAAAGATTCCAATCCTTGTGGCTTCGCAATCTCCTCACATTCTCTTTCCGCAACCGAGACATCAACAAGTCCATACCAGCGCCTCGTCGACGCCTTTGCTGCTTGCAACCAATTTATTTATCTTCCTAATGAGTCCCCCGCAAGATCCCCCGTGTAAGCCCCGGCCCTGTCCAGCCGGGAATTGCCCGGTCCAGCCAGCCCTCTCCGAGGCTTGGCCTGATGGCGTTGGGCTGTTGCTTTTATTGTGTCGAGTATTAGCCATGATACTGATGCCTTGTTTTCCAACAGTGCTACTATCATTGTGTACCTGTGCGACCTGAAGAGGGACCGCCTTGCAGACGTCAACAAGTTGGGCTCTTGCTTGAGGATCAGGCGTTCACTTGGATGCCAGTCGCGCCATTCTCCACCCCTCGTTCCGCTCATGGCTGCCTTTTGTCTTCTAGGACTATAAGAGTTCATGCAATTGGTACTTATGTGCGTAGCGCCATCTCAGACTATTTTACCGGCCGAGCTGTCATTCCTGGGGAGGCGCTTCCGGGCGCTGTGCAGGCCCCACGCCGGAGTCCTTCACGAAAAAGGCTAGCGGCACATATTGTTCACACCAACCTCGGGAATGCAGCACGGTCTATCGTCAAGTTTGACGCATGCGGAAGGCATACCAGGAAGTGGTCTTGGTCGAGCGGGGAAAGCTTTCTCGCCATTGATAGGGGGTTCCTGAAACTATTGTCTTAACGAGGACTCACCTGCGTACTGGATGGGTCCTCGTACTGTTTGACATTGCTCACTCATACTCGTCCTGATCCTGTTCGTCCTCGTCGTCTTCGTACTTGATATAAGGCACGAAACGAAAGTCCAAGAAGCTGACTCCACCGCCTTCCACTTCCACCATGAACTGCAAGCTTAAAACGCCCTGGGCATCGCCACGGAAACTAATTTTGCTAGCGATCCGCATCGCCTCGCTTGAAGACTTAATCAGATCAAACTTGTAGGTCTGGGTCCACCGATCCTGGATTGAGAAGGTCTCCAGCAGCTCGCGGCCTTTAGCGAAGTCCACACTAGACGAGCCGAGGTCACCAGCACCGGAAAGGGTAAGATAGGGCTGTGTTTTCGAGGCTGTGACGGTAAGGCGACTAGGGCCAATGGGGGCCAGTTCCGCTAGCGCGTCGAGAAGATAACGCGCCTGCATGATGATCTTGAAAGATAGGTTTTCTCTGTCAAAGGGTATCTCTTCTGGGATTTCTGGCAGATAGGTCGTGAGGCTTGCAGTGGTTTTGACGCCTCCTTCTTCGATCACAATGTTGAACTGCCCGCCTTCTTCGATATACACAAGACTGCAGGTTCCTTCGATTCCCAGAGTTTGGTTACTAAACGCATCTGGTCGGTAGTTCCGGAGGTTGCTGCGGTATGGGTCCTGCTCGGCCTTTTGTGTACGTGTGGCAACGTCGACTGCACCGAAGATCTGCAGCGTTTCGAGGAGGGCCGGGAGAGTGATCTGAAAGTTTGGAAGAGCATCGTCGTCTTGGCCGATATTCAAAGCGTACGAGGTAAAGAGCTTCTTGTCGAGGAAGGCAGTACCTGGTTGACGGTCAATTACTCTGCCGACATTGACCAGCCAACACCCCACGTACCTTGCATGACCCTGGACAGGTCGGCTGCGAATCTGATGCCATCTTCTTGTAGTTGCACGTGAACTTTGTTGGAAAAGCTGATGGTTCTCAGCAGCTGGTACAGCGGTCTTGTCGAGCTGGCCACGGCACGAAACAGCGACTGTGGTCCCGTTCCGGGCTGTGGAAGGGGGCCCGACATGACTTCTAGTGATGCGACAGTACTGTGCTTGAAAATGATCACCCGAGACTGCGAGAAAGGTGATATTGATGGGTTTCTTGGTTGCTTCTAAAGTACAAGGTCGCCGCCGACTTGAAAAACTTCTTGGGGTATCTTTAGACGTAGACTCCGACCGCGCAGAACATGTAAACCGTGCCGAATCTGCATTCCCCCATCAATAAAGGGGGTTGAAAACAGGGGATAGAGGGTTTACTTACGCAATTGCGGCAGAGGCAGGTACACCTAGCACCAAAATGTTGGTGATAGAACGGTCTGTTTTGGAGGTTAGACGGCGGACCTTGCTGGAAGAATGTTTGACCCAAGCTTACTCAGAGCAAAAACGCCGGTAGATCCAACACCGATGAGAAGGAGAAGGAATGCAACAAAAAACTGGGTGTCCTTGCCGACAGCAGGGTTGAACGGCGTGCTAGCAGCAGCTTGCCAGACCTCGAGCAACTTGGAGTCCATCTGCTAATTGAAGGGAGGCGATTGGTTCGTTGGGGTTTGAGGAGGACGTGGTCTCAGCTGCGTATCAATGACCGGAACCGTTGAAAGCGTGCAGAATCGTGAATTTCCCAATTGTTTCCGGTAGGTGCTAGAGGGCGGTTGCTTTGGAGGATCGCGAAGTGTAAGGTCGCCAGACTGTAGCTTCCCCAAACGTGTTCTGAGCTCCAAAGGGGCCCACCAGGAACTGTGGCCTGAGCCAAGGAGAGACTAGCGCCATCCCGCTTTCCTGCCCATCGCCCCACTTGGCGCCATCCGGCAACGGAGAAACGGCAGAGCCTAGCGCGGCATGTCATCAACATCGATAGAACCACGACGACATCCATCAACTCGAAGACAGGCCTGCAAGGGCTCGTGTTTGAGAGCGAGAGCAATATGAAGGAAGAGAGTGAGTTGCATGGCACCGATATTCTAGACGAGTCAACCTTTGAACTAACGTGATGTTGCAGCCACGAAGCGCAAGGCTGAGGACGAGCCGTCCTCGCCGACCGCGACAAAACGGGTCAAGCACAACGAGTCGGCCGAGCCGGAGAAGAAGCCGGCGATGAAGCCCATCCCTTTCCCCGAGAAGGTAAGTCTTTCTACGAATGAGAAGTTCTGTCGCGACACCGCGCGCAAACACAAGCCGGCCCCGCGACCACCGTAACCCCTCTGTCCTCAAAATGGACCGGCAAGCTGACCGCGACCCTGGTAGCCTGCCGTCATCGAAGAACGCACCGGCGAGATCGAGTTCCGAGTGGTCAACAACGATAACGAGCGCGAGTCCCTCATTATCCTGACCGGCCTCAAATGCATCTTTCAGAAGCAGCTCCCCAAGATGCCGAAAGACTACATCGCGCGTCTCGTCTACGATCGGACCCACTTGTCGATCGCCATCGTTAAGAAACCCCTCGAAGTCGTTGGCGGCATCACGTACCGCCCATTCAAGGGCCGTCAATTTGCCGAAATCGTCTTCTGTGCCATTAGCTCCGACCAGCAGGTCAAGGGATACGGTGCGCATCTCATGTCCCATCTCAAGGACTACGTAAAGGCCACCAGCGACGTGATGCACTTCCTCACCTACGCAGACAACTACGCCATCGGGTACTTCAAAAAGCAAGGGTTTACCAAGGAAATCACACTTGATAAGAGCGTTTGGATGGGTTATATCAAGGACTATGAGGGCGGTACCATCATGCAGTGTTCAATGCTGCCGCGGATTCGGTATCTCGAAATGGGCCGCATGCTCCTCAAGCAAAAGGAGTGCGTGCAGGCCAAGATTCGCGCATATTCAAAATCCCACATTGTACACAGCCCTCCAAAGGAGTGGAAGTCGGGCGCGAAGCCCATCGACCCGCTCAGCATCGACGCCATCCGCGCATCCGGCTGGTCCCCGGACATGGACGAACTCGCGCGGCAGCCTCGTCACGGCCCCAACTACAATCAACTCCTCCACCTCCTCAACGACCTGCAGAACCACCAATCGGCGTGGCCCTTCCTCGTGCCTGTCAACAAGGACGACGTCGCCGATTACTACGAGGTCATCAAGGAGCCCATGGACCTCAGTACCATGGAGACCAAGCTCGAGGCGGATCAGTACGCCACGCCCGAGGACTTTATCCGCGACGCCAAGCTCATCTTTGATAATTGCCGCAAGTACAATAATGAGTCCACACCGTACGCGAAGAGCGCCAACAAGTTGGAGAAGTATATGTGGCAGCAGATCAAGGCCATCCCCGAGTGGTCTCACCTCGAGCCATAGAAGGGCAAGAGGAAAGACGAGGAGGGCGGGGCGAGGAAGGGATGGCAAAAGGAGAGCGCAAATGAAGTTCCACGGCGGCGGTCGTCTAGGGTGCGGGAGATGTCGTAGGCTTGTTTGGTCACGTAGTCTTTTGACGAAAATCCGGGGTCGGATAGGTTTCGAAACTTGTGGGGATTGGCGTTGGTAGGCGACTGTTTCCCCTTGGGGTTTGTTTTGTGGTGCTATGGAAGGTTATCGACAGTGCGCAGGTAGGAAAGGCCCATCGTGGCGTTTAGGGGAATGGGCGTACTCCTTGTTATTTGCATGATGCTCCAACAACAGCAACGGCTAGGAATCTTAACAGATGCTTCACAATTTGCACGTTGCTCCACCAATTTGAAACATTGGAACTCGTAAATCAAACACATTGACAGAGATGTACGTAAAAGTCACGTACTCTTGGACAAAACACCAAAGCATATGAAATTGGAACTTTTGTGACGAAGGCTTATCCACTAGATATAGGTGGCCTGGTTGAATGCAAGCCCTGAAATGCAGAGAGCTCTCGTTTTCTCGTAACCCCTTGTGCTCGCTAATCCAGTCCCTGCAAGTCCTACCAAGACAAAACAAAAAACAAAAAAGAGATAAAAAGCAGTCCGTCCGACGCCTTGTGTGTGGGGAATAATGGGATGACGCGAGAGATTCAGCGCGTTTTAGGAGCGATCCTCCTCGTGCCCATGGACTCAGAAAAAAGCAACCAAAAAGAACTCTTGTGCAGTAATCAACTAGAACCCGAGAAAACGCAACGTCGGCAAATATGTTGAACACCAGAACGTGCCTCGTCCATGGTCGCCTGTGCATCAGGAGACCAGCGGTGTGTTGTCCCAGTTATCTTCAGAGAAGTAACCTGAAGAGTAGGTGAAGATCATGGGGTTGGGACCGGGTATGCTGCCCAGTGGCATAGCCTCAATCTCCTGCGAATTCGGAAGAAATTGATCAACGATAGAGGAAATATCAGGCGCCCGAACCTCCTAGGCGCCGGGGGCCTGTGCCGTCCGTTGCAAAGCCGGGCTAGTCGCACTATCGCCAACAGGGAGGCGCAGATCTGAATATGTACGCCGCCAGTTTGTGATGCCGCCAATGTGGTGCTCGTCGGTGCCTCTTCGCTCTCGTACTGCACTAGAGCTGGCAAGGGTGGGCAGGCGAGCCGGTGGCACAATGGCGTCTTCCAGACCGGAGCTGGTCTCGAGAGTACGGCGAATGATGTCGTGAAGGAAATCGGGAATATCTTGCCACTGGCCGGCTCGGGCAGCCATCAGCATGCGTGGAGGGAACAGGGCCTGCGGCACAACCACATCTGCAGCGTTGGTCGTTGATGTCGAAATCCCGTTGGAGATGTACGGCAGCTCACCGCTCTCGATGACATTCTTCAGCCACTGCTCCCACTCCTCATCCAAAACGGTCGACATGTCTCCTGCTTCTCGCCGGGCAGCCCTTTCTCTCAGCCGCTGGTTCAAGGCCACTCCAACGCTCTCCAGCTCTTCTTCACTCTCTTCGCCGTCCATCTCTTCATCTCCAGAGGCTGTTGCGTCGTCCGTCTCGACAGATCGTGATCGAGCGCTCCGGACGGGGGGCACAGGGCGGTCTTCGGGCTCAACCCAATCGGGGAACCCATCGTTCGCCGTATCCCTGATGGTGATACCCTGCTCCTTCTCATAGCGCTCCTTGGCCCATCTCGTGCCCTCCCATTTCGTCAAGCCCGAAATTTCGTTGGGGGTAAGACGAAGGTTGTCAAACGCTCGGAACAGGCGACGATGCCAAGTCCAGCGGCTCAGGCGAATGCGATGAATAGGATTGCAGTAATCCAACCCCGGGTATTTGGCTTCTTGTGTGTCGAGGTGGCCGTAGAAGGAGTGGACCTCTTGACGGACCTCGAGGATGAGACTGCGTTGCAAGAGAGCGTGGAAATTCTGGGGGTCGCTGGCGCGAGGCTTGGGGAACATGTGCTCGTAAACGAGCTGGTCGATGGGACGGCCTTTCATTTTCGAGATCGTAGTCGGATTCGAGAGCTCGTGGAGGGAGGCTCTTGGAACGGTTGCTAGACTCTACGCGCAAGGCGTACACAGTGAGGTTGGGTCTTCGTAGCTGCCCGGGACAAGGACGCAGATTGTTGGTGGCACAGCCTTTGTAATGAGGCCGCTGGTTCGTTTAGTTACTGCCTGTGATGTGCAGGTTGTAAGAAGTCGGAAGGTCAGCCGCGCAGATGAGAAAATGTCGGTTCGAAGTCGACAGAGAGTGATGGTTAGAATGCCTTTGCAATCGGTCTTTCGGCCAAGCGTCAGGCTCGAGAGAAGAGGGGGCTCGGGAAGAAGGTAGGGGCCGATGTGCCGCTGTGTCGTCCGAAGTGGTGGCTTTGGATGGTAGGGCGGTCTGCGCTTCCCCCCTTTTTTTTTCTTTCTTTCGCTCTTGACCGTTGTCGTATTTTCTCGGTGTAGGAATACTTTGGAAGAGGAACTGAGGAGGGTTGTCGGAGCGGAGAGGTCGTAAAATATGAGAACGAGGCTGGGAGAGGTCGTAAGCCAGCGGCAAGAAATGGTGGGAGGCACGTTTTATGTGGGCGTTATTGAACTGTGACGGGGAGTTCAGGCGGAGGGAGTGGATATTGAATCGTGGGGCATGTATCCGTGGGTTGGGTGGAACGGGAAGCACTCCTTCACAGGACTTGAGGTACGAAGTACTTGATTGACTGAAGATCGGGAACGCGTGTTTGCGGCTGGGGAGAAAGAGAGAGAGGGAGGGAAAGAGCGTGGTGTGTGTGTGTGTGGCACACGTTGGAAAGGGGACTGAGGACTGGGATGAGGGATTGGTGGCAGAAGGGGGAATGGAATGTCTTAGCTGACAAAAATAAAACGGCACCACCCACCCATTCAGCAGAGAACAAAAACGGCCAGGACCTCCCATCTCGGAAGGATTGATTGATCTCTCTTCCTCTTGATATTACTGGACCGCACTAATTAGCTGGATGGTGCCCGCCTCAGCGGCTAGGCCTTGTCTCTTGGGCTGAGGCCTTCCTTCCTGCTGCCTACCTACCTACCTTAACGTGCTTACCTTGGTAGATACTTCAAGACGGTGCCTGAGCCCACGTACTTTTGTAGACTGGCGGCTTGTTCGATTGACTTTCCCCGTCACCCCAGGCTGGCAGCCTACCTGGGTACTTACCTACGCAGTAAGCAAGCAAGCTGTGGTCACGGACGGGGTGTTGAACCATCACGGACTGGAAGATAGCCCCGCACTCCCGTCTTCCCACTTCAGTGCAGTATGCTTCGGTACTTGGACCCCTAAAGTACCTTTCATCCCAAAGTATCTTTTCCCTCTACTGACAAGACAAGATACATATTTCTCATCCCGACTCGAATGACCAGACTAAACGACACTAATCCAGAACCAAACAGTTGCTGCAAACTTCACAAGAGCCGAGTCTTATTCAGCTGGACGGGTCTGGAACACGCGATCGTCGAGCTCGATCTACGACATCGATTTCCGGTGCATCGCCTTCCCATCCTAGGTATCCAGAGCCACGCCTCCCAAGTTTCACGGCGTCGCCTTCGACAAAGATCAAGGAAGGAGTCAAAACAAGGCAAATTGGCCCCTCTTGCTCCGTCAAGACGCAAACGCCAACATCCGCCAGACAGGGGCAGCCCGAGTCAGTCCCATCACACGCTTAAACGGCAAACCTTGGCTTATGCCATCAGCGATGCCAACTTCTCGCTAACCCCGAGACCTTGACGTGACCAACACCAACGGATAGGCCATCACGAGCTGCTACAATACATAGTCCACGCCGTCATGGGAGTCCGCCGTATCTCTCCCCGCCGTTGCCGTCTTCGCCATTGCCGTCTTCGTCAGCACGCCTCTTTGAGACAGTGTTCTTCTCACACGTACCTAGCCGTACAGCGGCCACAAGGCCAGAGGACCTTGACTGAGACCTGTAGGACCTGGGACGATGGATCGGTAAAGGACGGCCAAGAAGAACCCGAGCCAACGGCGCGCCTCCAAACTCGCCTGTCGCAAAGATGGCCACTCAACAGGTGACAGACAGCGCTTTTCGACGTCCCACAAGCCGCCTTGCAAAGCCGCTGACTCCATGGCCACAAACCCCTCCGGCCATGGGCTCATCTGACCTCGACTGACCGCCTCAGCCAGTTCAACCCGACAGCCGCCCTGCACCGCCCATACCCTGCCGTCTCAGGAACAGGGATGGTTTCCTAGGGGCCAGTCAGACCACGAAAGCTGTACATCCCTGCGGACATCCCGCGCTTCCCTGCCTTTGGCTCCATGCACCGAATGCAAAATCGTCTCCTCCGCTCCGTCCACGGCCATCCGCAAGCTCACACGTTCCATTCCTTCTTCAATGTTCCCGAGCCCTGGGCCTTGATCTATTCCGTGCTGCGATACTTGGGCAATGTCAGAGTTGGTTTTAGAACCATCAGAACCCGCATCGTGGAGTCGGTCCCAATTTCACTGCGTGTCACATCACTCCCGTGGGACAACAGGTTCCCACTTGTCAGCGGAGACCCTTAACTCCGGCTCTGGTAGTATACCTAGCACAGGCTTCATCTCATCTCAGCCTCTTCGCCATCCGGTCAATTCCATAGCACAGCAACCCTATCGAGCTGCAGACTTCTCACGGACCCAGCGCATTTGCTTTCCAGCAGTCTCCACCCTGTCTTTAGTTTGTTAGTCTAATTCTTAACTAAAGCACAGACTTTGGAGGGGCAACGGACCGCAATGCCATGCCATTTGGCAGCTCTCTTCACCCAGGGAGTAAGAAAAGAAAAAAACCCTTCGATTGCAACCCACATGCTTTGTTGTATGGCTTTACCGGATGCTCGTGGCCCGTGGGTGAGCAGAAGGGGAACGCCAGGAGTTGATACCCAACTGCGTGTTGTGAAAGCCTATTGGTTATCATGAGTGCCAGCGTGTCCAGCGTAACTTCGCACGCTGCAAACCGTAAACCGCCCAAATGCAAGTTTCGTCTCAGACAGAGCGTCATGATGATATGGCTTGCCTAAACACGATCATACTGACTGTTGAGCCGTCCCTGACTCGCTTGCTGTACGCTGCGTATTACAGTCGGCTTATTTTTCTGCTCAGAGCACCCGCTAGCACCGGCAAACACTGCACACGACCCCGGCCTCACACACCTCGGGAACACCGCCGGACCTGCTGCACTGGGTATGTTTTTTTTTTCGGGGGGGGGGGGGGGGGGGGGGGTTATTCTTCTTCTCCATCTGTTCATGCGCAACCCTGGTGGTGTGTGTTTGGCTCGGCGACAATTGCGTCTCTGAGACGGAGCTAAAGCCGGGGTTCCAGAGCACGAAGCGGAGGTCATGTTGCTGATGAGATGAAGCACAACATCGTCGATGCAGGAAGGTGTCTTTCCCAGGCTCGCCAGTCGGATACGTCCATGTCCGTTGTACGATGTATAAATCCGCAGGTGTACCATTCTGCTCGTTTCTTTGCCTTTCTCACGGAGCATAAATCCCTGCGTCTGTGTCCACCGTCTGTGTGCGATCCCGACTTGCCAACATGCAAAGAATACAAGTTCGGTTTCGCTGGAATGCTCTATGGGTCATGATCCAGTTGGTTCGGCGGGCCGGTGGACTTTTTCTGCACACGTGAACTTCCGGGCCTTCTTGTCACGAAGATGGGCCATCGCCTCGAACGCGGCTACAGAGTTACAATACGTATTGGTAAGGGCTCCAGCTCAACGATCTAGCTGCTCCGCTTCTCGCCTAGCCTAGAGCGTATGCGCATCTGGACCTGGTACGCCGGCAAACTTTGGCCTGCCATGACCGGGGACCTTCTCGGATTTTTCCTAAGCGCGACCAGATGCAGGGCAATTCGTCTGCTTCAATCGAGAACCGACATCCTCGCACGGTCCTTGGTTGAATTGTATATCGGCTACCATAGGCAGGACTTGCCTCGAGCCACTAATTAGTGCTTTCAGCTCTGTCGCAACCGGCCCTGTTCCATGCCTGACAGGGTCGGGCATCGGTTCGCCAAACTGGCTCCTACCGGACGATGTTTGAACGATTCCAGTCTTGCAAAAGGTCGGAGAGGGACAATGTTTCGGCCTTCGTTTCTCTAGCTGATGGAGAGAATACTACTAGTGGCTTGTAGTAGGTACATAACGGGAATACCCATGCTGTACATGGCAGCTTTGGAATGACATTGTACGATAATCTGTCATGTTTTTTCTGTACTACACGCCTCAAGTCGGCTTGCAGATTGGCTCTACAATGCCGAGAATTGATTGATACTGTCTAAAGGTTTGGGCCAGATTGATATGAGAAGATACTGTGTGCCCATCCAACAAACCTCACTCCGTGCCTCTGAATGATATCCTACTCTGATCGCCAGCCTTCAAAGGCTCCGAGTAACTCATCATACCCCCCGGGTCTTCGTTGTCAACCAACTGGATTCCCTTAAAACTCTCGTCGTCGCTGTCAGAATCATCCTTCTGGACAGGTGCCGGGAAAGTCTTGGGTCTGATCGGTAACTTCGGGCGAGGCTGGTGTGAGTCAAGAGCGCACTCACTCTGGAACGAATGAACTGCGACAGGGCGTGAAAGAAGTCCCGGGTTCTTCTGTTGGTCCCCATCCTTGGGAGTAACTTCAGGGCGGAAATATCCATCGTTCTGTTGGCCAAGGGAGCTCAGGTCGAAAGGATCATCGGCCTTGGGGCCACTCGACTCCAGCTTTTCTGTTGGCGGAGAGCTCAGACTTAGTAGGTCTTCGTGGTGAAGGGAAGCCGGCTTGCTCTTGTCCTGACCTATAGAACCCAAGTTCAACGGGTCACTGCCTCTGGGACCCAGAGGATCAAAAGCCTGCGAGACAGAAGTCGATCCACCTCTGGACAGCTTATTGCGATTCGGAACCTTCTTCCGCAGCGGTGGATCAGGATGCAATGGGTGACGCAGTTCGTTCGGGAACCTCGCGGTTTGCTTAGACTTGATCGGCTGCGGCTCGGACTCTATATCAGGCTGCGAATCCAGCTGTATGAGCTCGCCCAACTGCGAGCCCGCCTCCTCGTCGGTGAGCTTGATGTCTTCATCCTTCTCTATGGCACCCTCGCCGCCCTTGACGTTGGGGAACCCGCATTGCGTCAGGATCTTGGGGATCAAGCTTGGATAGCGCAGATGTCCGCTGACTTCCGCGCTCAGGTTCAAGTTCTCAACTCTCTCGATTTCATTAATCTCCTGAAGGCCCGCGATCCCGAGCTGTAGTGATGCAGTGCGGTATAAGAAGCCAAGGATGTAGTCCGTCTCCGAGTACACATTCACCACGCGGTCGGATACCACAGATCGCAGAACCTGCCAGTGCTCTCTGTTGGACGGCACGGGGGCGCCGATGAATACCACAGTATCGACTAATCCGAAAGCCTGACGTTCGGCCAGAGAGCGCAGGCATGAGTAAATGACGCGTGCACCAAGCGAATAGCCAACTAAAGTCACGGGCCTTTCTCCCTGCACCTTGGCAATGAGCGCATCGGCGAGCACTCGCCCAGCCTTGTCAGACCGGTTGCGAGCCAGACTGAAGGGATTATCAATCTGCGAAGCAGCTTTGATAAGGTAGGCAGGCCAGAGTGCAGCCCATAGAGAAGCCAGTACGGTTCGCTTAAGGATTTCCACCTTGACGAAGCTCCAGGCGTAGGATGAGACAAGAGAGTCCAATTCTCGGCCCAGAGCGAGGAGAGACCTCATCTCATACCGCAAGGCAAAGACCTCTGACTCGTCACCCAAGCTGCGCCAGGGTTTCGTCACGTCGCCCTCCTCATTCAGCCACCCGTTGATACCAATCGTCACGCGAAGCCGCGCCCCTTGCTTGCCGTCGGCGTCGGCTCGTTTGTAGTCCTGGCCCCATTCGTCTTTGAGCGGGAGGAAGCGGAAGTCTTCGACCTCCTTGGCGTAGGTATCCATCATTTCTCCAGTCATCTTGGCACCGAAGGCACCAAAGAGTGTACCGACAAGAGCGCCGTTCATCCAGAAGACACCGAGAAAACTGGCCACGCCGCCCAGTCCGACACTTCCCATGAGGCCACCGATCGCACCTGCAACGACCGGGGCTGCCAGGCCACCCGTGATTCCAATCACAGCAGCACCGGCCACCGAAGCCAGGCCGACCTTCCAGAAACGGCTCTTCTGATTCTCCTGGCGCCGTTTAGCAGCTTCTGCCTCGGCTGACATGCTGGCCTTTTGGCTCTCAGTCGAAGTCGAGGACTCAACCAGGGACTTGGCGATCTCCGTCTCTTCTGAAATGAGCGTTGACAGCGGGAGTCCAAAAGCGGAAGTGAGGTAGAGTGCCAAGACTCTTGAGTGCGCAGAGTAGCTTCCGCTAGACAAGATGAGCACCAAGAGGCAGCTAAGCACCTCTTTCCTGTCCTCCGCTGGGATGGTCGTGAATCGATTCGGAATCGGATGGTAGTGGTCCTGCAGGATGGCCACCTGCTTGTCAGCTTCGGTTGACGCAGCCTTCGGTGCGTCTCCGAAGTTGATCAGATCCTCGCCTGCCCCTGGCGATTCAGACTTTAGCTTCTCCATCTCATCCAACCTCTTCTTCCGGGCCTCAAGAATCTTGTCATCGTCTCTAGCCGATGCGATCTCCTTGACCTTCTCCAAGATGTCCTTGCGCCACTCGTCAAAGTGTTTCAGCGCTGCTCTCCTCAGGACACGGAGCTGGTGGCTGTGCACGCCGGAGCCTCCGCGATCTGGGTGGCTGGGGCTGCTGCTGCGACCGCCTTGGCCGGCGTCCGGGGCGAAGAGCGGTGCGTTGCGGTCCTTCAGCGACGGCGAGGCCGAGTTGGCAGCTGACGAGGTGGTTTGATCATCGTCTTTGAGCTCGAGCTGGGATCGCATATAGCTCGTGATGTCGTATAGAAGGGTGTAGAACGCTTTACGGCGGGCCTGGTTGAGCACCACTAAGAGCTGGCGGGGATCTGCCGCAAGGGGGGCCATGGTTGCAATGGTTCACCGCATCCAATAAGATCTTGTGGGCAGTATGACCGAGTCGTCAAGATGCCGAAACGCCGCGTTGTCGCGGAGGAAACAGAATGTTTGGAAAAAGGAGCACACGTGAAGTCAAGTTGAAACGGGCGTTGGTCAGGTGTTGGTTCGAGGTTGTCTAGGCAGATGTTCAACAGAAGTAACACAGGAACGCCCAGCTGCTTACGCCGAAATTGAAGCCCCCCCCACCCCCCCCCCCCCCTGTAAGCGCGTTCGCCAAGCCATAATTAGGTGCTGGTGTAAGCAGCACGAACTAGTTCTCGGTCCATGCCAACGTCTGTCCTCCTATTACATCATTTGGGTAAACCTGTCTTTCGTCTGCAAACGACATCACACAGACAGCCATCTACTTTACTGGCTTGACATAGGCCCTGAAGGGGGGAAATAGATGCTTACTTACTAAAACGCCAACTGCTATGAAGGACGACGCTTGGATCGAGGGTAAAAGTCTCTAGGATTATGTCACGACAACCATGATATATACCTGAACACCAGCGTACCAGGGGGCGACGCCGTAAAAACACTTTTATATCTTCTTCGACTCCCCAAAGCCGCACAAGGCTACTCTTCATCGTCTTCCATATCCTCGTCTTCACCCTCCTCATCCTCCTCCTCCTCGTCCTCCTCTGCCTCGTCATCCATCAGCTCGTCAGCATATTCTTCCTCAGAGTCGTCCTCCGCATTCGCGGCAAGAGCATCCTTCTCCTCCTCCTTACGCTTCTTCTCGTCCTCTTTCCTCGCGTCCTCGAGTGCCTTAGCCTTCTGGTCCCTGATCTTGCGCTGCACGACGACGAAGGCGCCGAGGGGCGTCTTCTCCCAGTCAAAGTCGCGCAGGAACGCGTCCACCTGGGCGCGGTCCTTGGGCGCGAAATCTACCTTGGCACGCTTTTCTTCGATGAACTTGGCGTTGGCCTCAAGCTTCTGCACGAGCAGGACGATCTGCGAGATGACCTTGTTGTTCTTGTTGCCCGTGCTGATCTTGCGCGCCTGCTTGACCCATCGCTTCAATTGGATAAGGACCGGCAGCGTGAACTCGGGGAACGCGATGTTCTTGGTCCAGATGGTAAAGTACTCGCTGAGGAGCTCAACGACCTGCTCGCCGACGCCATCTTGGTAGACGCGCGTGCGGAGGTACGACTTGGGCGCCTTGTACGCAACATGGAAGTCAAGGGGCTTGATGGATGAGGCCTTGGGGAAACGTCTCATGTCGGCCGACTCAAGAACCTCAATGAGGGCGGATGCGAGAGGGATGTAGGTGTTGGTCGCGCGTGACAGTCGGAGGATGGAGCGGGTCAGGTGGAAGCGGAGAGGGAAGAATGTAGGCGAGGGGATGAGACGCATCGCGCCCAACGTGACTTGTACGAGAGGGTAGATCAGGAGCTTCAGCTGACCTTCCTTACCCGTCTCCGCTTCCTTCAGGGAACTGCAGTGCTCGGCAAGCACGCATGACCAGAAGTCGAGCGAGTGGGTGTATTGCCAGTTGTAAACGATCTTGTGGGCATCCTTCTCCTTCTTGACGATGCTGTTTCTCAGGTGAATGGCGAGTTGGCGGATGAAGGTAAAGGCCGTCGTATAGCCGACATTCTGGTCGATACCCCACAGCTCTGCGGCCGAGTTCTTCATCAGGTTGATGCCCTGCAAGGTGTTGATGTTTGTTGCTCTGCATCCAGAAACCAGCCCCTGGTACACAGCCTTGAGAACTGTCTCGCGGATACCCTTATCGCCGATGACGACGAGTCTCCGCAGGACGAGAAAAGCGGTGATCTTGGTGGTTTCTGAGCTGGCCGGTCTGGCCCAGTAGTTGACAACAGTCTTGATGAGAGCCTTGAGAAGCTTTCTGAAGGACATTAGGTAGGGAACCAGGGGCTCCAATGAACCGATAGTGAGCTTTAGGGTCGCGTCGTCGGACAAGGTGCTGAGAAGATGGATGATGGACGCAGTGAAGGTCTTGATCATGATGGAGAGCGTGTGGAACTTCTTCGAGTCGGTGGGCACGTAGATCTTGCCGGACGCAGACTCCTTGATGGGCAGGTGGTGCGAGATGATCTCAGGAATCTGCTTCAGGGCAACGATCAAGATGTCGTGGAAGACCTCGGGGCTGGAGATGGTGTATCTCTGCGTCTTCTCGTCGTCGGCGTCGTCCTCGTTGAGGTGGGCCGCGCATCGGAAGGCCAGGACGACCTGCCTCGAAGCGCGCAAGCTCTGTTTCTCCTCAATCAACTTCTTCCACTTGGCCACCATCTCGCGCGTCAGCTCGTTGTCAACAAGGGCTTCCTCCTCCTCGACATCGGCAGCCTTCTTCTTGGAGTCCTTCTTGCGCTTCTTCTTCGGTTGCTCGTCGTCGTCAGAGTGATCGCTGCCGGCACTGAGCTCATCCACCTCGGCCAGATCGGCGTTCTCGTCAAAGTCGAGGGCTTCCGGGTCGTTCTCCTTGAGGAACTTGTAAAATTCGGGGTCGTTCTCGGCGAGCTTTTCCATGGCTTCCTTGGTCATGCCTAGGTTCTCGTCGTCGTCCTCGCTGACAGCACCCTCGCTGTCGCTTGCGACGGGCTGCTCCTCGGTGGAGAAGTCGTCCGAGTCCGAGTCGGATCCCTCTCCTGCAGGCGCATCGCGTTTCCGCTTGCCGAGCTTCTTAGAGGCCTTCTTGCCCTTCTTGTCGATGATATCCTCAAAGCCGCCCTGGAAGAAGTCGTCAACGCTCATGGCGCTGACCTTGACGTCCTTTTGGTGGCCATTGGACTTGGCCTTGGCGGCAGCCTCGTCGTTCTTGAAGAATTCGGAGTCCTTAGTCTTTTTCGTCTGCTTCTTGGCCTTGACCTGCATGCGCTGCTTGACCTTTGCGGATTCCTTCCTCTTGTCCAGAACACCCTTGAGATGGTTCTTTTCGAACTTCTTCGTCGCCTTGAGGTTCTTCTTTTGGGAACCCATGATGAACGGTAGGGAGGCCAAACTTCCGTTCTGTCTGGGGGGTATCCTGCGGTGGATGATGGTAAAGGAAGTTTTGGCTGCAGGGGCCGTGAACGGTGGACGCGGGAAACTTTCTTCAGACCTTCACTCAATGGCAGAGACGTGCTCACCCAAAAAATTTCGGGCTTATCGGGGCTTATCAGGAACCGAGCTAATCCCGTTTCGAATGGCTCTTGGAGACAGCCCCCCATGTTAGCGGGTCTGAGCCTCTGAGGAATGGGAGTCTCACACCCATGTCACGTCTGCTGTCTGACGTCCTTGCCTCTGCGACATAGGCAACAGCAGCTCAGTAGGTAGCTCACCAAGCTGCTGATCGATTGACTATGAAGCTGGCCGCGATCCCAACACAGCCGCGAAGATGATGCCCCGGCAACCATATGCGCCGACACCGCACAGCTACATCCCTAACACAACACTCTCAGCTACCATTAACCTTGATGAGGTTCGTCATTCATAGCCTCCAGCCTTCCAGAGGGCGTTGCACCTCCGCCTTCCCCCCCTCCTCCAGCTGCCCCGCCCCCGCAGTGACGAGTCCGGTCCCAGCTAACACCACGATGCATCTCGACAGGAGGTCAAGTTAGCCGACACACGCGCCGAGCGCGATCTGCAAGACTCGCTCGCCGAGATCTTCAGCATCATTGTCACCCTTGACGAGCTCGAAAAGGCGTTTCTCAAAGATGCGATCCCCGAAGCCGACTATACCGAGATCTGCGAGCGGTCCCTGAAGCAGTACAAGTCCATCCTGGCAGACGAGACCGTGTCAAAGGCCTTTCGGGGCCTGGAGGAGTTCAAGGCGGAGTGGGATGTGAGTCGTTCCCTTCCGCTTTTCCCACCTTGATCAACTTCCTCCCCTCTGTTCTGAGGCTGATCTCTATTGCCCCAAACAGCTCGAGGTCCCCCGCGCAACGGAGCGCATCCGTGTGGGCATGCCTTCGACAACTGTGACCGCCTCATCGAGCGCCGCCCCGGCGCCGTCGGCCGCCGGTAACACGAGCGGCACGCTGATCCTGGAGGCGACGCAGGAGTTCATCACCTTCCTCGACGCCGTCAAGCTGGGCCTGCTCTCCAAAGACCAGTTGCATCCCCTGCTGTCCGACGTCATCCAGTCGGTCAACAAAGTGACGGACCGTGACTTCGAAAATAGGGGCAAGATTGTGCAGTGGCTCATCACGCTGAACCAGATGAAGGCCACGGACGAGCTGAGCGAACAGCAGGCCCGCGAGCTCGAGATGGACATACAGCAGGCTTACCAGGGGTTCAAGAGTACTCTGACGTAGAAAGAGCCATCGCGCAGGATGCGTTGTTTTAGTTTTACGAAGATAGATACCAATGATGAGCGGGGCTGTAGCAGACTCTGTGTGTTCGCCTACCGTTGAAGTCCGTAATGAGTATGCTTTTCATGCCCTCGTAAAGAATACAGCGGCGAACCCAGAAGTTCCCTCAGACCAAGAATGTCCAGAAGCTGGGATACACAAACTCGTTCTCGAATATCCTCCTCACCTGCTCCAGCACGAACCTCTCCACCTTGCCCACGTTCTTCAGGCTCTGCTTCCCGCCGTCGCGGAGCCCGATCTCGCTTTCGACCTGGATCTCCTGCAGCAGCCCACCAAACCTTTTCCCGGGCTCGCTGGGACTGGCGTCGTCCGCGCCCACCGCCGCGACCGCGTCCTCGGGGCCCAGGAAGCAGAAGTGCACCCTCTTACGGATGTGCGCCATCACCCCGACCCCGTCGAACGTCAGCCCTGTGACGCTCAGCTGCACCGGGATCCCCACGAAGCTCGGCATCGGATAGTCCAGCAGAATCTCTGCCGTCAGCCGCAGCCTCACGTCGCCAGCGTACCGTATCCGAAACACGGCCTGCAAGTCCTCGGGCCTCGGCTCCCTGAACCGCGGCGCGTCCCCTTCCCCGCCCGGCTCCGGCGCCTCCTCGTCCTCCTCCTGGATCGCCGACCCGGCCAGATGTGTGTCCCGCGTCGGCGGTCTCGAAGCCCCTGCCGAGGTCGGCGCCAGCGTCGACACGCTCGACTTCTCGCGCAGCTGCGCTAGCGTCGGGTTGAAGTCGCTCACGGAGATGGAGCTCTGCGAGGGGTTCCGACTGTGGCCCATCCGAGGCGAACCCACGGGCGACCCGACGGCCGACGACTCGAGCCTGCTGCCCATGTGCGCTCCGGCCACCGCGGCGAGGGGCGTCTGCGTCCCCGACCACCCGTTCCCCAGGTGCGACTGGAAGTAGTGCAGGTTGGACGTGCCGCCCAAGATCCCCGGCGTCGAGACGCCCAGGAACGGGCTCGGGAAGTCCCCGGACTGACCCCTGAGTGCGTGCATGCTGAGTCTCGGCGGCATCGACGCCTCCTCGCGCTGCCTCCTCCTCTCGCCGGCGCTCAGCTCGCTCTTGGGGAAGTGCTGCAGCTGAGGCGGGTCATCTGGGGCCTCCTCCTCCTCCTCGTCATCCTCAATTTCCGGGTTGTCCTCGTAAAAATCCGGCAAGGGGTCGGTGATGTCCTTGAGTTCCAGCTCCGGGGCGATGGAGCCGAACTCGAAGTCGTGTACTTTGACCGACTTGATGAAGCGCGGCAATGGTACGGCCTGGAATTTGGTGTGGATGAAATCGCGGATGCGGAGGGCTAGGGCCTCCCCGTCGGGACCCGTTGTGAGCGTCTCCCAGTTGAGGTCTATTGACATTACAACTGTGTTTTATGAGTGAAGAAATGCAAGGTGAAAATGGTCTCAGTTGAAGACATTAGACAGACATGCTGCGTTTGCAACCTGGCCGAGAGTTGAGCAGGGTTTTGGTACCTAGCCAAAGGCCGTGCTGGCGGCCTGAAAGGTGCTAAACCCCAGTTTCTGGTGGACCATTAGTCACTAGGTAGGTAGGTAGGTATGCAGCAGTACAGTGGCTGGTGGCGCAGTATCACGACAACATCCTGGGCCAACTCTCACGGTTGCTTAGCTTTCATGAGAAGCGTTGTCATAGACATCTCCTTGCGTGGATAAATTCTTCAGTGGTCATCTAGTTCATTACGGGGTATCTGAAATTCAAGGCCGTTACTCGTCAACGCCGTGATGCTAAGATACTTCGTTCTAGTGATGCTCAAGGTGTCAACCGTTGCTAGAACTTGGACCGACCCCATGCTCATCTACCCTTCCATCCATCCGTCAACCCGTCCACAATGTTTTGGAAAGGGGGAAAACGCCGGCAATGCAATGTAATTGTCGTCCCTTTTCTAAGTAAAACAACCAATCCCGTCAGACTTGAAAGTGTGTCGTTCCATTCGATGCCAGTGCACCTTGGTGTTGTTACTCGGGCTTAGTATCAAATTCAAATCGTGGCCTCATGCTGTTGTTAAGTTGAGGCACGCCGAACTGATGCCAGCAATTAGGCGCCTGGAGGATGTATCTGGCATCATGTAAGCAACTGATGAGGTCCCAAAAACCGGGAGAAGATCCGTGGGTACATACCTGGCCATAGCCTCCCGAAAACGAGATTTGTACTCCTTCGGGCTCGTCACGGTGGGACGGTTTCTGCCCCCGCCCGCGAAGCCACGATCCTTGATCCAACTCTCGAGTTTCTTGTCCCATGTGTACGTCCGGATACAGTCAATAATGCCAACAACCAGCTCCTTTCTGGCTTCGTCTACGGCAATCATCAATGAGTAATCCATCACGTTTTGTCTCGCGAGGAACAGAGTATCGTTCCAGACCTGTACAGCTGTCAGCGTTTCGCCTTCTCGCATTCGACGCTATCAACTTACAGATGCCCTCAGAAGCTTCTTGGAGTGCTCCCGTGCAAACAACGGCGATTCATAAATGAACTCTACCATGTTCTCGTCGAGAAGAACCTCGTTCTGCTCGCCGGTGGACTGAATTTTGCGATTGCGCATGGAACCCTTGAGGTCGAAAAGCCGTGTCGGAGCGCGATCGTAAAAGAGGTTCTCCATGAGCAGCAAGTCCAACTTGATCTCAACGCCTGTGACCGGATTCTTGATGATCAGCTGGAAGAACCCCAGCATTTTTGCGATGACAGAAGGCAAGTCGTGGAATAGAGCCTCGGCCATGATGCCAAAATAAGCTGGCGCAAATCGCAGGAAAGCCGACGTCTCAATGGGTGATAGGCCCTGTCTCGAATGTCAGCTATCGATTCCCTTTCGGACAGAGTAAACGGGCGTCGGTCGTCAAATAAGTAACAAGGGAAGTAACAAACGCGTCTCACCTTCAAGACCAAGCGGTCGTCGAGAGTCTTGAGAAAGACCGACTTTGTCTTACCGCCCTTGGAGTCCCACTTCAAACAGCGAGAGAGTGACTCAACAATGCGATCTGCAACGCCACATTTGCGACGCAGCGCATCAAACTGCTCAGCGTAGAAAATTTTACAGAGCATGGTTGCAGACCCCTCCTTGAACTGGTATTTGAGGTGTGTGCCGGTTGCTCTGAGAAGACTCTTCTCCAGCTCGCCCTCTTCCATCATGAACTCGCCGTCGGTGTCAGACACTCCTGACGTCTTGGCGCCAAAATTGGCGTCATAATCATTTTGTATCGCCATTCGCTCCTGACGGCGAATATCAGCCAGCTTCGTGCGGTAGTCATCGGAACTCAGAGCAAATGCAATAACAGAACTAGGCTCGTCCTCCCTCACTATCACATCGGAATCGAGGAATATGTGATCGCTTGCGTTGACTGGATAATCCAGCTGGGGCCAGCCACTGGCAGATCGTTCAGCCCAGAAGTTAGTGAGCATCTTCATAAGGCTAGTCTTCTGATGCTTCGGCAGTTCCAGTGGAATCTCCGTACTGGGTTCAAGAGAGTCAGCCAGCTCCTTGACGTCGGGCAAAAGGTCGTCCAGTATGGACTGTTCGGCGTCGCTCTGCCCTTCGTCGTCGGATCCGCCGTGGCTAGCTGTAACAGTCGCAGTGTCGTCCGTCTCCCCACCAACTTGGTGCTCTTCGGTGGGAGGAGCGGCCTCTGGCGCTGGGTCGGACTCTTCTCTTGGTGGACTGTCGGGTTCGGTTTGCACAGTTCCAGGAGGTGCTTGATTGACTGGCGCCGGCTTGGGTTCGAGAATCTTGATCTCGTTCTGCTCCGTGTTCGATGACCCAGCTTCTTGTACGGCATTGTCAATGTTGTGGTAGACTTCCACAATAGCCTTAGTGGCAGAACGTGGCAAACCAGCACGAGGCTGATGGCCCTTGGCGAGACGCTTCCTGCGGTCTTCTCGTTGTCTTTCCTTCTCGAACTCACGGCTCAACTGTTCAAAGTGCCGGGCAATTCTAGAAACCTGGGACGCCACATGAGTATCTTTCTTCTTGGTGATGAGCCGAGGTATTGAAGAGGGACCAGCTTTTCTATGGCTTTTCATTCCCAAGGCCAGGCGATCGAACGTTTTCTTATCCACCTTGAACGATGTCTCACTCAAGGTCTCGGTCCCCATGGTGTCCTTCGGCACGAGTGATTTGGCAAAGCTCGACTGGGACCTCGGTAGCGTTTGGGCAGGCTGCGACAGGGTTCTAACCATCGGAGCCCTACGAGCCAAACCTCGTTCCTGGTTTGTTTTAGGTGTTTCAGATGCATCGCCAGTTTGTGATGTTTCGGTACCCATAACCTGTTGTTCACGACGAAGCTGCTCAACCTTCTCAGAGAGGGAAATGTTGGTTGATGTTGCAGTAAGCGGAGGCCTGGCCGCAGGGGGGTATGTCGACTCGGCATTACCAGGCATTCTTGAAATCTGTCCGGCTTCGTCGATAGGAGCAAACGAGATGAACCCTTTGGCTTTCGGCGAGCTCGGGGTGGCTAAGTCCAGGGATTCCACTCTTTCAAGTGCAGCATCAGCTGGAGCTTCAATGTTGCCGGCTTCCTCTGGCGCTTCTCGGTCAACAACCCCATCCTTTGATTCGGCTTGTTCTGGTTCCTTCTGAGGTTCTGAAGATGTGAAAGGCTCTTCTTCTTCTTTCGGCCTCTCCTGCTCGACCTCTTCCTGTTTCTCCTGCTCGTCTTCGACTGACCCCCGGGCCCCATCCTGATGCGGTTCGGTTGGATCCGTGGGTTGGGTGGAGACCTTCTCGTCTATATCAGAGAAGGTTTGAGAAGGAGGCTCCCCGGAATCAACGGTCGAGTTGCCATCTGTTGAAGGAAGAGACTCCCTCGATTCATTGTCGGTGAAAATCTTTTTGAGTTGGATCATCGTCAATTGGCGCAGGTCCTTGTCGGGAAGGAAGTCGGTCTCGAACTTCGTGAACGAGGCGTCCCAGTCGCCGGCCTTTTCTAGCATCTCCCTTACAATGGCGTTGAACGGAATAACCTCATAGTACTTGGAGTTGACGTAGGTTTCTTGAAGTCTGCGTATCAAAGCAACTTGATCGTCCTGTGCCTTTTTAGCAAGCCTGTCGACTTCGGCTTTACACGCATCGGCCTTTTCGGGCAAGACGCTGTCGATGCGTATGCTCTTGAGTCTGAGCTTGACAGAGTTGATGAAACGAGCCCAACGTTCCTCAATCTTGTTGAAAATCTCGTTCTTTAGCTTGAGGTCGTTCTCAACCTTCCACGTGATCCGGGCTCTTGGGACAATGATTTCGAGGAGATCGATAGGGTCATAGTGTATCCTCACCCAGGTATCGCGATAGTGAAAGTAGCGGATGTGGTCACGGTGGTGGTCATGAGGGCAGCCAGTAATCTCATGAAGCCGCAGGCCCCTGCTCCAAAAGAGCAGCTCAAGGTATTTGCCGAAAGAGTACTTCCAGGTGCTGTCGGACATACCCATCTCGGGAGAGTCCTTTTTGCATGTTTTGCAATAGCTCCACATGGTGATGCCGTCCAAGTTACGCCTTTTGGCTGCTGGCTCAACGAATATGGTGACTCGTGACTCGTCGTGTACGTAGGTGCGATGATGCTCTGTCATCTTTCGATCGCATCCGTTGGAAGTACAGATGGAGTCTTTACTGATGCACAGATCTTCAATATACTGACCGAGAGTACAGTCTGGATCCATGCTGCCGCTTTCATCAACGTGCTCGTCGTAGAACGCGATTGCAATCAACCCTGGCTCAGAGCAAGGAATCTTCGTCTCGGTGCAGATGACCGAGTACAATACGACAATGTTCTGATGAGAATAGGGGTCGAAGAGATCGAGGTTGCCCTGGATGTAATTCTCCCACTGCCTCGTTTGCGTCTGGTAATTGTAGAGAGCCTTGTCGTATTCGGCATCGTGGACGGCGTGTAAAATCTCCATAACCTGTCGTGGTGCCTTCTGTCCGATGGCGTGGACCATTTCAGGCTTGATGAGCTGGAATTTTTGCGACTTGGACTTTTCGGGGTCGATTTGTTCCTCTACCACGTCTTGATCTCGCAGGCGCTTCAGGTAAACAAGTCTCCGCTCCTGCTCCCGTGCCTTCATAAGCAGATAGGGCTGAGCGAATTTGACGAATGGAGACGCCGACAAAATCTTCGTCTCGTATCTCGCTACCATGTCGCTGTAGTATGTCGGCATTGGCACGTCTTCTGGCACTTGCGAATCGGGAGACGTGGGCGGCACATGAACATGGGCCGCATGAAGAGATACCAGAGGGACCCGTTCCTCTGTGGTCGGTTCCTCGGTTTGGTCGGATGACACAGTGCCTTCAGCCGTGACCAAAGACGTACCATCGCTTGTTTGCGAGGGAAGCTCGGAGTCGGTGGGCGAAGTTTTGGTGGCTTGCGGCCCGTTCTTTCCTATTTCAGTCGACGAGGTAAGAGAACGAGGGGCGTCTTCTGGGTTCTGGCGAACAGAAGATGCCAGCAATGAGGATTCCTCAGGCTCGGCGGGTAACTGGATGTACTCATCCCTCATTAAGCACGTTTCCAACTTCAAGTTGTAGACGACGTAGACCATGAACTCCGTGATCTTCTTCATCTTCGATAGGACTTCAGTCGAGTCCCCACGCAAGGCGATGGTGCACCCAAGCTTTTCAGAACATCCAGACAGGAATATGTATGTCTTCTTCTTCCCGGGATAGTTCTTGTTGACATAGGTTTTGACTTCAAAGCCGCCCGACCTACCAACCTGAACTTGGAGGGCCAGCATATCGAGAGAAGATATGATATCGGTCTCAGCGCATCGTGATACCGCTTCGATTACTGAAGGCTTGACGTTGTAGGCAACCGCGATATTAGCCTCTGACAGATATTGCAACGCAACTCCCGAAACAGACTTCTCGCACAGGAGGAGCTGGGGGCGCAGATTGATGATGCGGTTCACGACGATTCGCAAAAACTCTTTCTCTTGTTCGATAACTGGCTGAAGGCTCATAAAGTGCTGCTGGTGCCGCTGATATTCGATCGGGAAGGAGACAATGACAATGCGAGGGTTAAGGATGCGACGAGGCATGCTCTTGAGGGCAAGATTCTTGGTGAAGATAACACCCGAAACGTAGCTAGTATCTCCCGGCTTGCCTCCCGGGATTTTCTTGAGCTTGACGTAGTGCCGTATGTCCATGTCGTCTCCCGCCCTGATGTCGGGGGTAACATCGTCGGTGCACTGGAGCAAGATAGGAATCAGAGCCTTTTCCCACGCAGGCACGTTCGGTATGCCCGAATCCTCGAGGAGCTGATGTAATAGCCTCTTGACATGAAGCATACTTGATGAGTTGAGCTCCACCTGTGGCTGTTTGTCGGCTTGCATCGAGTCGCTTCTCGTCAGCTTCGTAGCCTCGATCACAGGATTATCGGTGGCAAACATGTTCTCGTTTGACGCTGATGGACCCTTGAAGATGCCGGACTTGGGGCGCGGGGAACGCATTTGATGGCTCACGTTGCTCAGATTGCGTCTTCTTCCTGGACGGCCGTGACCAATAAGGCTTCCGGAACCAGCATTGTCGTCGATTCCACGGCTTGTAAAGCTCAAACCACTGATGCTCTTTTCACCACGGCCAAGGCGATGCCTTCTCCCTGTGCTGAGGAACGGACCAAAACTGGACTTCTCATGATCGTAGCTAGACGGCTGCAAGTCGGCGTTTGACATGGTTGCGAATATGCTCATCTGCTCGTCGCCGCTGGACTCGTCTGACATGTAGGCAGCCAACTCGGGGTCGATGATATTGTCGTCGTGGAACGCAGGATACTTTGGTTTCTTGGCCATCTCCTCGGTGATGCCCTTACGGAACGGGGCCCTGTCATCCGGCATTGGCTTAAATCTTGACATGAAATTGTTGTGATGCTTCGAATGATGCCGTCTGTGCCCCGATGACTGCGGGCGATTCGCAGATGTCAGTGATTTCAAGGAGCGAGAGGAGCTCGGACGGCTAAGTTGCGGTGCGTCGATCTCCAAAATGGCCGAATTTCTGTTGGAATCGTTGATCCTCCGGGTCGCAGGGATCGCCATCATGGGTGTCTGAACAGACCTCGAGTCGCCCAAATCCTCCATTCGGTCAGCAAAGCTGGGCTCCTCGGGTTCGGCCTCGACCTGCGTGACCTTTGGAGTTGCCTTGGTCTGACGGAAAATGGCTGGTAGGAATGAGTCGTCCCCAGAGTCATCAGATGCGCTTCCTTCATAGAGTCGCTGATTTATGACCTTTAAGCAAGTCTTGCAAACCCTCAAAGTCCCGGTCATCCCGAATTTCGAGGCTGGAATGATCGAAGTGCATTTAGAGTCGAAAATACAGCCGCAGGTTCGGCAGTGATGTTTTCTCCTGAACGCTGAAAATGGCTGGCCGCAAATGAAACATTCTTTGCACGTTTCATCAGCCATCCAGAACTCTTTGCTCAGCACCTGGCGGCGCATTCTATCAAGCCTGGCGTTAACTTGATCAGGCGCGCCCTCGTTGGTTGTCGTGCCTGGGATTCGCAGAGCGCCAGTTCTTCCGTGTTTTGGCTGAGAATCATGTGCGAAAGAGTCATGATAGACAGAGTCGTGGGCGGTCGTGCTGATGGGACTGGGCTCAGCAGTGACATGCTCCATAGAGGAGGACCTTGATGGAGCGAAGCCTGGCGACCGGGAACGGCTGATACGGTCAATAACAGCCGGCCTTTTAGGTACGAACATCATGGACGCGGTCGAAGACGCCGGAGAACGCGGGTCTGCCGATTGCAAGCTGGGCAACTGAGGCACATTGGTCTTGATCGGACTCAGAGACTTATCCGAGGGCCCATCCACGGCGGCGTCTTCGCGCCTCGTCCGAATGCTTGTGTGGCCCCGATCAGCGCCTCCGCCGTGTTTGGGCTCCATCACGTCAAACTTGTGCGAAGTCTCGGAACCTATAACGAGCGGTCGGGGATCAGGCTGCTTGCTGATACTTCTCCTCCCAGATGAGCGGACGGGTCCATCCTCGGTTCGCGCCACACTTCTCGGTGCCGTAGCAGGGGCAACCTCGGGATTAATAGCCGTCACCGCAGAGGCCTTGGCCACATTGGGTAAACTTTGTCGGCTGGAAGTGCTGGACTTGGAGGCTGTCATTGCGGAAATGGAAGTCGCCTTGGAGGATTGAGGCGGATGCGACTGGCTGTCAGACGTGACGGTATTGAATCCGGACGAGGACGTGGCTGCCATGGGTCCGTCGTGAGTCGCGGCAGAGTTGAAGGACGAGGTCGTCGCTGCGGTTTCGGCACGAGCGAGCGAGGCGGTGGGTATTTTCGGGGTCGTGGCCGTCGTACTGGTGCTGCGCTTGGAGGCGGCGTCGAAGCTGTCGCCGTCGTCCACATCCTGCTGCCTCGTGCCAACAGCGCCAACAGCCTCCTTCAGGCGGGAGTAGAGCCCGCTGAGCCCATTCTGAACCAACTCCCCCGTCAAGACCTTTGTTTCTGTCGCTGGGAGGGATGCAGGTGGGGAAGCGAAGTCGTTGAATGTCGTCAAGCAATCCGACTGGCTTGCTGACGTATGGATCCTGTTGAGGGTATGGGCTAACTGATCTTTGTCGACCTGGGAAGCTGTGGATATGGAGTTGATAGAGTCATGGCGACTCCTAAAGCTCGGGGGCGTCGACAGGACTGCTGGCGAGTTAGGTTTTGATGTGTTGTTGCTAGCCATCTTGCGTAAGCGCGTATGCGACGGCTAGGCGATGGAGAGGCTCGTGAAGTTCCTATATGGTATGCAGCGCTGACATCTTCTGGTGTCAGGATGACATGGCGTATGCAAAGTGTAGGAATCCCGTGAGGCACATCCGAGTCAGCCCTTCTCCTCGTCCTCGGTCCTGTACACCGGTCGGACCAAATCTAGTATGTGTATCTCGCGGTTCGTAGCAGAGAGGGGTACGGGATCGTCGGAGAGGAAGGTTCTCAGTCGGCAGTGGTTTAAGAGGTCGGACGTCGTATGTGGATGTCGGCGGGTTTCAACAGGGACACAGGCAAGCTCACGGGTTCGAGAGGGATGCGGGTCGCGGAAGAGAAGAGACGGCGTAGCAAAGGCCAGGCTTGGGTATGCGGATTTGTATGTGCGTATATGTGTGTGGGTGTGTGTGTGTGTGTGTGTGTGTGTGTGTAAGAGGTGTTTGGGCGAAGATGAGAAAGGGTGTGTGGTATGTCGTCTTGGGGTCCCACGCGTTGTCTGCGCTGGTGCAGGGCGAGCTAGTGTTCTTGTTTGAAGACCGCGCCGGACGCCCTTTTAGAGGTGGACTATCCGCAGACTACTGTGAGGCGGGCAGCGCTATCCCTTGAAGGTTTAGGCGCGCGTGGCCTGGGGATTTTCAGGCTGGTGCAATCGTCAAACGAGGTGAGATGACGCAGTGACAGCGATGCTGGGCTGAGCTGAGTTGGCAGTCGGCAGACCCTGGCCGCCTTTACTCCGACAAGAGAAGACTTTCTGCAGGGCAGATGGCTGTAGTAGTGTCTCTACCATAGGCACCTTGGGACGGCTGGTTCTGGGAACGGCCCCGGAAGCCGTTGACAGCAGTCTGGGCAAGTTCCAGGCAATGTCGGTCGGTACCTTGGTCCTCCTGTCTGTTACAGCTGTTGCAACGCACGTGGATTTAGATAGGTAGATTTAGGTAGGCAGGCCAGGCTAGGTACTTTACCCGGTATCTGTTACCATCCCGACGCCATACCATACCAGTAGTCAGACGGCACCGGTCCGCCACCTCAGATTCCGAAGCTCAGACCAGCTCTCTCTCCAGTCGGTCAGTCAGTCAAAAGTACCTCGTACTCACCCCTCAACCCAACCCACTTTCCCAAAACCACTCTCAGTGCTTGAAGAGAGAACAGAACCCCGCAATTACTGCCACTTTACTTAGATGGTACCCTGGCAACACCAAAAAAACGCGTCCAAGTCCCTTGGTATCTATCTAACCGCGTCACTGTGATCGACATTCCGACATTTGGATAATCCTCAAATTCACAGCAAACACTGCTACTGCTCGACTCAGTTGCGACCTTGCCTGATCTCCAACTGGAAGGCCTGCGTAGTGCCGCTATGCTTTTCCTCATCATTTCTTTATCTTTATCTCTGACCCTTTGAACGTCTGGTCACTCAACCCACACTCACCACTCGCACTCCCGTTACACCGTCTACCAACCTTTGAATGCAGGATTTCACAGAACCACCTCACCGCTGCCACCGCTGCCACCCCTGCCGTGGCCGTCATGGCTAGTTCAACAAGCAGCTCAGATGCGTCTGACTCGTCGGTCCCTTTTGGTATTCTCAGAGATTCTAGCATCCCCCAGAAGTTCACAGTAATACCAAAGGATCAAAAAGTACTTCTCGGGCGTGATGATTCTTGGATTTCAGCCCTGAACCAAGACTCTCGCAAGGGACCGGTCAATGTTCCAACAAATGTCCTTGATACCGTCAAATACTTCCACACTTCTCACACACTTCCGCCTGCTGCTCAAAAGTCGAATGTGGAAGCCTCTAGTGGACCGCTTGAAACGGAAGCAGAACCGGCTGTTCCATCAGCACCAGCCCGCGAGCAAGAAGATGGAGTTGGCCTAAGCTCTAGCCCAGGAACTCCTGTCAGCTGGTCAGAGACTCCCGTTCCATCTCCTCGTGCCGCAAGACAACACCTCGCACTGTCTCCGGCACTGTCTATCAAATCGCAGATTGTGATAGAATCACAGTCTGGCCCATCTAGGGCTGCTCCTCAATCTTCTCCGCCAGACCGACCGAGCAGCCCTCCTCAGATCGGCTCTTCGCCGCCGATACAAGCAGCCCCTAAGCGGCACGTAGTGCCCTTGGCTGGGTCTAAACGTCGCCCGCACGAGGCTTTCCCGTCAAGCAGCGCTGGTCTGGAAGAAGAGCTGGAAACAGCCATCCCCGATGCCCTTGTTGAAGCAACACCACCTATCAATCGAATGGCGGCACGTGTGGCCACGGCATCACAGGCTGTCACAAGTCCACCTTGTGGTCAAGGAAGCATGGTTCCATCCACTTATAGGGACGTTAAGAGCCCCGAAGAGAAGGCGCAAGCTCCCAAGAAGAGGCGGATGAAGCAGATCGACTTTAGTTCAAGCCCCAAAGGTCAGTCAAAAGAGAGCAGCAATCGCGACAGGACTTCTGCTCGACATGCGGTACCACCTGTAGCTCCTCTGCAGGAATCTTTATTGACATCTTCGGCCTCCCGAATCCCGTCGGCGCTGCCCAAGTCTGACACGCAGCCCTCTCTGGGCACACGTCGAGATGTCAAAGATACTCGAGGGGTTTCCTGTGCGGCTACTGATGGCCAACAAGCCGGTGCCATCCCATGCCCAGTCTCGCCCGATCAAGGATCAGCTTACGATTACGAAGACCAGGTTATGACAGGAACCAACACCGTGTCGGAAGCGCCGCATCGAGCAATGCCGAATGACAGCAGCTTCGACAAGCCGGCGCAAAACCTACGTTGTCAGGACATAATCTCATATCTAGACCACGAGTGGAACGCAGAGAACCTTGACTGGCTTCCGCCGACGTTGAAACATTTCCGGCCGGCCCTTACAGCTCGCAGCCTCGAAACTTTGCAGAAAATCACCAGCTTGGCCATCAAGAATGGCACCAGGCTTTCACGACTGTGGTCCGAACCCGATGGCCTACTCTATCGCTCGGCTCAGCAGCAAGCTCGTGGCAAACTCAACTTCCCTGAAGAACTCGCTCATATGACACTTGATCTTCACGGGACGGAGATTGCAGGAATGACGAGTCATCCGGCAAGGGCACCAGAGGAGGTCCTCAAGGGGTCCTCTCGGCCTACCAGTCGACATGAAGTGGCAACCCAGACGAGGACCACGAACCCCTCACCCCCCGCGTCACCGACTGCTGTCCCAGCTCAACGGAATGCTCCCGTCAGCCCTCAAGTCACCAACAAGCACGAAAGACCCATCGAAACGCCCCCTCGGCCACCACGAGAGGCGGTTGCCAAGATATTCGCACGGGATCCCTTGGAAGCTTTCCGTAACGTGTATCCCTCCTATTCTGGGAGTGCTGGCGACTTTGTCAAAGCATGTTTGACTATCAAAGACCTTCGTCGAAAGCTCCTGCTTCCCAAGTGGCTCTATGATGACTTCATCCGAGCCTTTGTTGACGGCTTCATCCCCTACATTGAAACCTTGGACGAAGATGAATCTCCGCTTTCGGCATATCAGTGGTACGTTGAGTATGTGGACAGCCCAGCCTTCCAGGGCGGCGTTGTGACGCGCGAGAACCTCCATCAAGTTTTCAAGGTGTACCACAACGCATATATGTCGGCGAAGGGTTCTCTTTCGGGCAAAACAGCTACGCATCCGGGAGTTGGACATGAGTATTCGACTGAGACGACCGGGGTCGATGCTGAAAGGGGTCCCCAGACCAGAGTTGCTCAGGTGGTCGAACCTAGGCCGGGGGTTCGACCAGAAGGACATCGCAACTCGAGCATAACATCTGCCGACCTGTCATTTTTGCCGGACCAGCCATCAGCTGCTGTTGCGCAAGAGACAAGGAAGGGTCTAACGAACGGCCGGCAAGCCAGCATCGAAGCCAAGGATGACGACCTCTTGTCTATCGGGTCGCACGTGCCCCTCACCAAAGTAGACAAGGACAAACAACGGATGCTAGTCAGGGAGGACCCGATTATGCGGGACGCTCCGGCATCAGCCCCGGCCATTCAGCGCCGCAAGAACATATTCTTGGAGGATCGAGATTTTTTCACACCCGTTTCCGATACCCCACGGCCTCGAACGGCAAACCCAAATGGTGCCGGTTCCTCCAAAGACGAGAGCCGCAGTTACGAAGGTCGCAGTGCCAGCATTACTGCCCCCGCCAGACAGACAACCACCCGCAATTCGCTGTTGTCCGACGAGAAACGTACAGTGAAAGTCGGGCAGAACGAGGTTGTTGCGGAAACACCCCCTCGAAGGTCGGCTGCTCTTGCCAAGATCGCGACCCAGCACCCCGCGGTGCGTCGAAGCCTGCCCCTCTCGTTCGGTTCCGCTACGCCCCCGGCTTCCCGGCCGAGCGCGGAAACGCAGCAGAGTGGCACCCCAATAAGCACGTTCTTGGGTTCGACACAGACACACCGGGTCAAGAAGCCGAGGAATGAGACGGAGGAGGAGAGGAAGAAGCGCAAGATGATGGCCAAGCTCGAGAAAATGGCCAAGGAGGGACGGCTGGCGCCGCTCAGCTCCATGCCGCCCAAGTCGAAGTCGTGAACTTGCATCGGGGGGGGGGGGGGGGGGGGGGGGGGGGCCGCGATAGACTGGCATACGGTACGTACCCGCTCCCCGACCCGACCCAACCCGTCTGGCGGCAGGGATAGGCTTGAAGCCGGCTACGAGGACAAACCTGAGGTGGTGCGGGCGCGGAAAGGCCCGAATCGGCACACCATCGCATCACGTCTGCTTAAGGGGGGGGGGGGGGGGGGGGGGGGGGGGGGGGGAGAACAGAGATTGGCGTTAAACGGAGCGCCGCCAGAGCGCATAGTATGGACGATGACCGCAGCATCCACCGCTTCAGCACAATGTCCCTTATAGGCCTGTTTAGAGTTGTTCGTAATGTGCTAGGGGATGTTTTTCCCACTTCGAGGTTTTGCATGATACCCCCTTTGCCTATCGGTGATGGATATGGAATGGAAATACGAGAACAGAAAGTCCAACATGAGAATCGGCAAAAGAACGGGTGACGACAGTTCAAGTTGAGTGCGTAGTCAATGTCTTCTTGTCTCAATTGGATCTAGTTATGCATTCTTTTTCATGACCGGCTCTCTGGAGAGTCTTGGAAAGTATCTATTGTACCCGTAGAAGAAGAAAAAATTGAAGAAAAAAACATGGTGCCATATCCAACGATGGCTTTCTGTCGTATCCGAAGTCGTAAATCAGATGTCCAAGACGGCAGGGTTGGGTTTTCCGTAACGCAGCAGCAAAAGCATAGCCCGACTCCGGTATAATGACATAAACACCCTTCCTCTCTCCCTCTTTCTATCCCTCGAAGTTCTCCCATGGTTGTTGCCCTGTGGGTTTCCTAGTATTCCGTCATGTCTTATTTTCCTATTGCAAGGTCGTATGTCTCGTGTCGTGATTTTCTCCAAAGGGCCGTGCCCTCTTCGGGGGTGGGTTGGTTGGGTATATCGGTTGTCCGGTATTCTGTTGTCCGGTTTTGTTTCTGTTTTTTTTAAGCCGAGTCTTCAGAAGACTGAGCCTCGGCCGCCTGCTTGGCCTTTTGTCGCTCCTCCTCCTCAGGGGTGAGAGTCTTGAGCTGGAGGGCGTGAATGCCACCCTCGCGGGCCATCTCCTCACGGAGTAGGGCGTAGACCATGCGGTGGCGGGCGGATTGCATCTTGGACCTGAAAGACTCCGAAATAATAACAAGTCTGTGCAGCGGTGATGTTAGCTGGCGAGTCTAGGCCCAATTGTAGACGGGAACAGGCAGTGGACTTGGGGGAGTCTCGTACCTGAAGTGGGTTTCCTTGGAGGTGCTGCCAGCCATGGCCTTGTGGTGGCTGTGGAGGTGGGAGTCGTTGTAGATTTCGAGGGTAGTGGGGGAGAAGGCGGCAGTGACCTGAGGGAGACTGGGTTAGCAAGCCGACGCCGGGGTGGTCGTATACCTCGAAAGGCATCATATCATACATACCTTGGACCGGATGGCGTCCTCGACGGGCGTGGCGGACGACATGGTTCCGAGGGGTCTGGCGGTACCGGCTGAGAAGCCGAGGGCGTATCTTCGCAACATTGGTGAGTGTGCTTTGGTTGTTCCTCCGGTCAAACTACTCCCAATCCTGCCAACGAAGGGGCGGAATGTATTCATAGGGAAGTAGGAAAGGGGAGGAGAGAGAAAAGAAGGCGAAGGGGGGGGGAGCAAGTAAAAGTAGTTGAGGCGGTTTGCGGGCTGCAATACGGTGCGGCGGTAAAGGATGTTTGGGATGGAGGACGGTGTAGAAAAGCCGGACAGGGGGGTGAATAAGAAAAGCTGACCTTGCTTCTGCTGCGTGATTGCGTGGTGCAGTAGAGTGAGTAGGTATGGAATTGTGCCAGCCTAACAGATAGCTTTTTCCGGTCTAGGTAGAGAAGGGGGAGGAGCTGCGTGTGCGTGAAAGGTACGGTGTGCGAAGTGCGACCCTGGAACTTGGGACCTGGAGCGGAGCATGGATGATGTGGTGGGATCGGGGGGAGGGAGGTGAGGTGGGTGGGTGGATGGATGGATGGCAGAAGATGCAGGATGAAGAAGCAAGCAGGCAGGCACGCAAATGACAAGTCGAGCAGCAGCAGATTTTCCCACCGCACAGCGCACAAGAAGACAGACACCCCAGACAGACAAGGGAAAGAACGTTCGGTGTGTCGGTGAGATATGGAGAGAGCGGACATACAGGATTGGCTTGGCAGGCAACATGGCATATGCGGTTCCGGCCAATCAGCGGGCCAGCGACCTGTCTTTCCTTCCGGTGGAAAGGTAACCGGGTGGGCCCCCCACCACCGGGGGGAAGTTCTAGCAGTGCAGTGACAGACATTCCCAGCAGCGTGTATGACCTAGACCTACCGGTACCTTAGGTAGGTAGTATATCTGCTTCTATCGACAGGGTACATAGATACCGCAGGCAAAGTACTTCCTTTGTACATGTATGTACCGCGTCTTCCGCGAAGGGGAAAATGCAGTGTAGTGTAGTGTAGTGTACGTACTACTACTACTATACAGGTACATTTTTGCAGCTCCAGGTCTGCGGGATGCACCTTGGCTTTTGTTGTGTTTTACTCGGTGTGCGCCGCACTCCTCTTGTCCTCGTTGGGTTTTTTGTTGTTGGTTTCCCTCCCCCCCTCTTGCTACTGGTTACGAAGTCTGTCTTCCGCCCCGCCTCGTGTTAGCAGGAGCAAGACGGACATTACCTTACCTACCTAGGTACTTACTCACTTGATAGGCTGCCCAAATTAGGTACCTAGGTAGGTAGTGTAGGTTTGCTTCTGCAGTATGGGAACTGAGCTACGCCCACCGCCCTTCTTGCTTCTTGTTCTTTTTCTTCCTCTACACTACTACGTAGTAGGTATGTGAGTTCAGAACCTAGTAGTAGAACCCCTTTCGACCCCATGTATTGATTGGCCGTTAGCGCCGCGTCGGGCATGACAGACCAACTGGAAAACCTAGAACAACTGGAGAACCCACGTAGGCACCACCAAACAACAATTAACAACGCATGGGCAAACTCGACACGCACCTCACCTCACGTTGTTTCGATGACTCCTCCTCCTCCCGCCCCCCTTGCCCCTTCTCCATTTTCTGCTCACCGCGTGTTTCCCCCCAACCCCCCGTCACCACGCATCGCAAAGAGGAGCGAACACACGAGCGGTATGGCATAGAGGGCTCCGCTTTGGTCCCCTCTCAGTTTCGCGCAAGGCACCATTCACTAGGTACCCGATCACAAGACACCCCATTCATTCCTGAATACCCAGCTGTTCACTCGCAATGTCGCCAATGCAGGCAGGCGGGGAAGATGAAGGACCTTGCATGGGCTACTCAAATGCGGTGACGTGTGGTACGGTAACATCAACATTCGGCAGCGGCAGAGGAAGAGGATGGATGCATCAGAAGCACCGCCGTATGGACCAGACACCCAGGTACCTACTTCTCCCTCCACCAAGCCCAAGCGAGCGCTATGCAATGGAGGGGCGGATAGGCAAACTACCTAGGTACCGCTAGGTAGGCAGGCAGAGGTGCCTCGTGGGAAATATTGGCCGCTTCCGAGCGGTCCCCCCCGCCGCTACCTACCCAAAAGGCCGGGTAGATTGGGACGCGGGCCAACGCAGCAGCAACCGATGGGCATCCATTCTACGCCACGATGCTGCTGGATACTTAGCTAGGTATGGATCCCAAACGCACTGAAGATTGACAATCCAGTCTCCCATCGGGACCCATGCTGTACCTACACTACACCCAGATCTTCTGCCATTAGCGCCATAATAGTCAAGCCTCATCTAATGTAATTACCGCAGCCCGGACAAGCTACACACACCAAGTTTTCCGTCCGGTCTTCGGTAAAATCCTACCCGCGGCCTGCAGGGAGGAGGAGTCCGACCCAGGACCTGGCAGCCAGCAGCCAGCAAAAAAAGAGAACACCACACAACTCACTCGCACACCCAACGCTGCTGCACTGCACTGCACTGCAATTACCTGCCCGCCGCTATCAAGATCCGAGAGTAACCATCGAAGCCCGGGGTCCGTCCCCTCCCCAATATCCACTCCGTCCAGCAACTCCGTGTTCCGGTCCGATCGATAATAACGCCATTGATAACGACCATATCAAGCCCCCTTCCCCCTCCTCCCCCACACTTCATGTTGGGCTCCGGTTTGCGGAATGTAGCTAGACGGCCCGGCTGCTGTTGGTGCCGCCGAATATCTCCTTTCTCAGCCGCTCCCGTCATCCTCGCAGCTGCCGACGTCGCCTATGCAACTGCTCCCCCAAGCTCCCGTTCCGTATCCCGATTCCTTGCTACTGCCCGCGCATCGCGAACCGTAAGAATGGCCTCCACAGCCTCGCTCCCAAAACTCCCCCTCTTTGAGGCCATCTCCCGGCACGACCCCGAGTCCACGGCCGTGGTCCACTCGCTATCCGGACGCCGGTTCAAGTACGGTGAGCTCCTGGGCGACGTGCGCCGCGCGCGAGACAAGCTCCTGGACTCGGCCGGCAAGCCGGACCTCAATGGCGAGCGTATCGCCTTCTTGGTAGAGAACAGCTACGACTATGTAGGTAAGCCAAGCCGCAAGCCCCCGATATAACCTCTAGAGCGTCCCCCCCTCCCCCCCTGTGGATTATAAGAAGATGCAATGCGCCGCGGTCCTGACATATGTCTGCCTCCCAGTGACTCTCCTCGCCGCATTCGCTGCGCGCTCCATCGCAGTTCCCCTGTCCCCGGCCTTCCCGGTGGCCGAGCTCCAGTACATCCTAGACCAGAGCGAGGCGTCGCTGCTCGTGTCCTCGGCAAAGTTCGCAGCCAAGGCGAAGGAAGTGCTCTCGGCAGAGCTCGTCTCGAACCCTACGCAAGTCGACCTTCAGAAGCACCATGGCGGCAGCGCGCATGAGCAAGTCGAGCTCGAGGACGCCGACGTAGGCGCTGCAGGCATGATGCTGTACACCTCGGGCACCACAAACAGACCAGTTCGTTGCCCCACCAGGCCTCCGTTCACTACCCCCGAGCGACGCTGACAACCTCCAAGAAAGGCGTATTACTCCCGCAGTCCGTCCTGACGGCGCAGTCCGAGTCTCTGATCGAGGCGTGGAACTACTCCCCCAAAGACCACCTCCTCCACGTCCTCCCCCTACACCACATCCACGGCACCGTCAACGCCGTCCTCACGCCCCTCCTCGCCGGGTCCACGATCGAGTTCATGTTTCCCTTCAACGCCGACGCCGTCTGGAAGCGCCTCGCCGCGCCCTTCATCGACAGCAACAGCATTGACGACACCAATGGCGCCAACGGCACGCACGCCCTCCCCAAGGAGAAGATCACATTCTTCACCGTCGTCCCGACGGTCTACTCCCGCCTCCTCGCGACCCACAAGGCTCTGCCCCTCGACCCCGCAGAGCCGACCCGTGAGGCCGTCTCCCCGCGCCACATGCGCCTCGCCATCTCCGGCTCCGCCGCCCTGCCGACGCCCATCAAGGAGTCCTGGAAGACCCTGTCCAAGGGCAACGTCCTCCTCGAGCGCTACGGCATGACCGAGGTCGGCATGGCCCTCTCCTGCGGCCTCGACTTCGCCGACCGCGTCGACGGCAGCGTCGGCTGGCCCCTGCCCGGCGTCGAGGCTCGCCTCGTCGACATGGACACGGGCGCCGTCATCCCCCCGGGCCAGGACGTCGACCCGGAAACCGGCCGCGAGCGCCCTGGCGAGATCCAGCTCCGCGGCCCTACCATCTTCAAGGAGTACTGGCGCAACCCCGAGGCCACGGCCAAGGAGTTCGTCGAGGGGGAGGACGGCAAGGGCAGGTGGTTCAAGACGGGCGACATCGCCGTCCGCAGGCCCGTTCCCAACGCGGGCCTTAGCGCGGCGCAGTCGTCCTGGGCCAAGGGCGACATGTACTTCATCCAGGGCCGCAAGAGCGCCGACATCATCAAGACGGGAGGCGAAAAGGTCAGCGCCCTCGAGGTCGAGCGCGAGCTGCTCTCGCTGCCCGAGGTCGCCGAGGCCGCCGTCGTCGCCGTCCCCTCGGGCAAGTGGGGCTCCAAGGTCGGCGCCGTCGTCATCCTCAACAAGGACGTCGTCCCCCACTGGTCCCCCATGGCCATGCGGAGGGGCCTCCGCGACCGCCTCGTCAACTACAAGATCCCTCAGGTCCTCAAGGTCGTCGACCACATCCCGCGCAACGCCATGGGCAAGATCAACAAGAAGCAGCTGGTACAGGCCGTCTTCGAAGACCAGTTCAGCGGCGATGAGATGTAACAACAGTTATCGATGGGTGCAGAGGAGAAGGACCCGATGCGGCATCATGTGTCGAGATGCTTTGTTTTAGTAATGGGGTTTGTTGGAAGATTCGAGGTAGACGAAACAAAAAGAACACTAGATAAAGCGTAATTGAGATACCCCTTCACCTCGGCAGGGCACGCGCAGGGCAATTTGGCCTAAACCTAGGTATCTATTCCGGATATTCGTATCCGCCTATGTACTATCAATGATGACCGTCTAGAAGTTTCAAAAAAAAAACCGTTGATATCTTTTCTTTTTCTCTTCTCAGCAACGCCTTCGTCAAGAGCTCCTAAGACTATCATGAGAGAACCTTTTCCGCCCCAGAGATGCGTTATCATTGATGTGTTAGCACTGCCCCGTTTTGATCCTCTACTGGCATCAGGCAAAAGAAAAGAAAAGAAAATGAGAATGGAAAAGAAAAGGTCGGCTGAGAAATGCAACGAGGGATATCATGCAAACGCGAGTCGGCCTCCTCAACGAATGAGGGGTCAAACAAGCCCGATATAATGCATTGGTACGCCTTGTATTGTGTTTTTTCCCGAGATTCAAATGCGTCTCTTAGACGGTGTGTTTGGCTTTCGCACGGCTGCTTCCGCTGTGCGCACTGTCGGTATGACCAGAGAACTCGACGACCTCATTGGGCGGGAGGTTCAGGATGTCCTTGAAGCGCTTGCCGATGTTCAAAAGAATGTCACGGCCCTTATCCTGAGATCGGCCCTTGCCACCAGCCACGTCACCGTCACCACGGCCAGGAATGCTCTTTCCGATGGTACGAGTCCAGACACCAATACGGAAGAAAGCCTTGCGAACGTTGACAACGACGCCCATGACCTCTCCGTCGTCCTCGGCCTCGAGAGTCTCGCCGATAGCGGCCAACATGACGTGGAGCCAGAGGTCATCAATGGGGACGCTGCGCTTCTCCTTGAACTGATAGGACCACTTGCCACCATGCTTGTTCTGGGCATCCTCCCACTCGGGGCGAACGCCAGCCTTGAAAAGGTGGTAGTCGGACTTGAGTGCGAGCTCGGAGACGGGAGCGATGTTGTTCTGGAGACTAATCAGTAAATGGAAGGAGAGGTTGAGAGGAAGGGAGATGAGGTGTGCATACATATACGCCCCAGAATTCCTCAACAGAGTTGAAGGTGATGACTTCCTTCAGGAGGTCGTTCCAGTTATCACCCTGCGCCAAGTTAGTATACAGTTACTCACATGTCCGCAACTGGAGCGACCGACCTTGCCACTGGGGGGCTTGGTGAACCAAAGAGTCCACTTGTTCTGCAGAGGATGCTTGACATTGAAGTTCTCCTTGTCGTGGAAGACGGTAACGGGCTTCTCGGCATCGTTCTCCTTGGCCTCGGACTTGTCGCCACCATCGGGGGAGATGGGAATGGTGGAGAGGTCGACCTGCTGGTCGGCGTTTGTGGGTGTTTGCACAGAGGTCGCCATCGTGACGGGTTTGTTGTGGTGTTGGAGATGTAGGGTTGATTACGGATCGGACCGATGAGGGGTAGAATTGACAGAGACGCTGGTGGGAGCAGAGTCTAGGTGGAGAGAAGACGGAGGAGAGGTTTGACGATTGAATACGGACAGCCAAAGGGGAAAGAGTGCCGTTCGCGGATGTAGGTAGGGTGGAAGATGTGGAGCGCAGGAAGGTTCCGCTCGAAAGTGGCTGGATGCTGTAGGTTGTGACGACGGTTGTTCGATTCACTGTCGAGAAGGTGCCGGGGGGGCGGCGATTGCTTCCTTCCAGAGATTCGAGTGTGGGGGGAGATTCCAACGTTGCGCCAGGCAAAGTCAGCGAAAATCGGAAAGGGCGGGTTAGAGGAATGCGAGAACGGGTGGTGACGTTCTTTTCGTAGGTAGGTAGGCAGGCAGGCAGGACTGGCAACGAGGTCGGAATGGGAAGTTGCGATCGAGGTTTGCACTTTTTGCGGAGGATTGCGCTCAGCAGCAGACAGCCAGAAGAGCGTGCACACCCACCAAGAGGGCGTTGCTGGTCGCAAAAAAATGCCCAAGCGGGCGGCCCTCGATCCGCCCAACAGAAGACGCCGGAAAAGTGGGTCCGATTGGACGAAGGTGAGGTGAAGCCATTTTTGCGCGAGTACGACCTTGGCTCGGCACGTAAAGAGGTAAAGTAAAGTAAAGCAGGTAACTTACCGCCTAGGTACTCAGCGAGGCCCTCGTGGTCAGGGCGAAAGAAACCCTCAGATGACAACAGGCCCGGACCCAGGCGACAACGGGTGAGGCGAGAGCGCAGGTGAGTCCAGCCTGACGGCACCACCGTGTGGGTTTGCGGAAGTTTACTACGCAAGCAACTCTGGATGTCCAGTGTTAATACCGAATGGCAAACCCTGTAGACTGAGCTACTGTTTGTTGTAGGTGCCTGGCGCAAGAAGTTGGTTATACAGTAAGTACCTAGTTCAGACGCCGAGTCTTTTTGTTTACGTCCTTCTTGGTCCTCTGCTAGCCGTATCTATGTATACACGACTCGACCTTGGATACCATCCGTTCAGTCCGGCTGTTTCCTCGACTGGCTGTTTGGTCAACATTGTGTTTAAGATGGTATTGTTCATAACTCCGCGAAGAAGACAGGAAAGGGAGAGGAAACCTTTGTGCTGCCCCAGATGGGGTTACATCTAGTGAAAAGGGCGGTTTGCCTGCCTGCTGTGAACTTGTACCCGGTCAAGCTCATGTCATCTGGATAGTTTCTTGCTTGTTTCTTACCTCCCCGACCTCCGCCCTTTCCCCTCGCTCCAAGCGTTCTCGGCCTGAACTAAGCGTCTTCTCCCAACCCCTTCCCCTGCCCCTTCTTACACCCAAAGCTACATCCCTGTTTCGAGATCACGCCTTTTTTCTCAACCTCTGATGGCACGACATAAGAGTATTTCGAGGTTGGATATCTGAAGACTTGTACGATAGACTCTCCGGTATTCAATCTGCATGAAATGCTCCTTTCTTCGACCCTCATATTCCTCACGGCTTACACCAGTCTGGCCGAGTCGCGAGTCAAACAACACGCAATCCCAGAGTCACTAGACACCCTCTTCTTCTGCACTGGCAAAGTCAACTGAGTCGAGATCGGCCTTAGGTGAATCTTACTTGCTGGTCTTCTCTGGACCAGGTTACCCTGCTGGTTTCAGCCAGTACACCCTCAGCATATCCGCGTCGCCTGGGGTTAAGTTGATCTTCTCTGAATTGGGTGGCCAATCTTTGTATCAAAGGTGCTTTGTTGCTGCCGACTTGTACCACACGTGATGTATGAAAGGCTATGAATGCCCTTACCCATCCAAGCTTCTTTCATCTTATTTTATTTTAATTTGTATTGAAAGCGGGCTGAGAGCGCAGGGAGAAAAACCAGCCAGTCGCAGTGAGACTTTGCCAGTGGCTGTACATCTCCAAGCACGCATCAAGCCCATTATTTACTTCGTATAACAATTCAAGCGACCTAAGTCTGTTGGTTCCCAATGACATTTCATGAATGAATTCCACGCCTTTATCTATGGCACGAAAAAGGGAACATTGTTGGCTGGTTGTCGTTTTTGAAAGACTAGGACAAAGCAATCGTGTCAGCGGATAAGCCATTGTCAAGAGTGTCAGCATAGCACACTTCAACAAGTTATCAGCCAGATCAGAAGACCTTCATAAGCCAGAACATGTGCCGAATAAACCATCGTGGCGAGATATCAAGACTAATATTGGCTACACCCACTTGACCAAACAACCCCGACCTATGTATGACACACGGTAGTTGTCTTACAAGAACACGGTTTTTATCATAATTCCTTGACCGAATTTCGCAGAGTTCCAGACTATTCGGTATGCCGTTCATAAGCAAAGGCCAAAGCGGCCAGACTATTAGACAACGTGGGCAAAGCGCAACTCATACCAGCCAGCAAATAGGAACCTCGGTAACCAAGTCAATGTCAGCGAAAGCACTAATGGCCAAAGACCTGAAGGACTTGGAAGGCTTCTGCCCGAATCGTCTTTCGCTTGAATGGAACCTTCCTGGCCACCAGCTCACAGACAAGTTCTTCGTAGATCATTACGCCGCCATCGTGTCGAATGTGAAGCTTCACGTTGACGACATGTTTAAGGTCGGCGGCCTTCCGCTCCAAGGGTCCGTCTGGACCATCGCTGCCCAACGCAAGAATCGCGAGCTGGAGCATATCATCCGAACGATTGCACGGCCAAACCCCTCAGATCCGAACTCCTGGGATGAGTTGATGATGTGCAACACGAAGCGCTTAGCCGTGATGCGGGCGGTCTTCATGGCGATCTACTCGGAACAGTTGTTCTCCATGCAGCTCTTCGGAGCAGACGATAAGCAGAGTCAATCGCTCGTGCGTCAGGACGAAGAATTTATTGAGCATGAAGGTGAGTATGCATGCGGCCAGAGGAGTACGCCGAGAGCACTGAAATTAATCTTGTTATAGGTTTCCGCCGATCCAAACTGAGAGCCACGACAGTTGAAATGATGCTTGCTGAGACCCGCGGTCTTCCGCCTCTGTTCTGGGCTCAAGTGGATCAATTTGCCTCCAAGGTTTTCAAGCTCCTTCATCCCGTCCTGATTTGGGTCAGGATGACATGGCCTGAAAATGGGACCAATCCTTCGATCAGGTCAATCTTCCAGATGATACACCAGGACACGGCGTATGCAGCATGGTTCGCTGTCAATATGCGAATGTCCCCCACTATCCTCAATTTCGACTGGCAACTTCCGGGTGAACGCTACCTCCCAAGCCAGATCGAGCTCTACCCAGAAGTGTACACAAAGCACCGATGCGAGGTGACAGAACGCGATTCGAGCGGAGGATCTCGCTATGGAATTGCTCATCCAGGATGTAGCAATCCCGAGCCACCGAAGAGAACTGCTAGAGTCATGATCTCGGTGGTGCCTCTTGTGCAGAGAGTCAGTCTTATCGCCGGCGACGACGGTGAAGAAGCACTTGGTTTCCAGAAGACGACTCTGATAGCCCCCAGGGTTGTCTACTACCACGGGCTCGACAACGACCAGGACGACGCGGCTCAGTTCAAGGAAGGCCCTCCTATGTACTCGAAGAGAAGCTTCTTGATGCGAGTGGTCTGCGTCTATTTCGTTGTCTGTGTGGTGATACCGGTCATTGTTTCGCTCATCCGACTGCATTAGGTCGAAAATTTCAGGAACTTAGTCCGTTGAACGCATGTCGAGTCACCCTGGTGATGAGAGGGCTTCCTCCACAGAGCTAAGCGTTCGTTACGCCTACCCAACACCAAACTGTTGACAATAAAGTAGGTGGAGGTCGCCTGGCAGTTCTACGCCAAGTCAAGGCGTCAGTCAGGGGGGGTCGGGTTAGTTTGGAAAGGATCAATGGCGTCAGCGGGTTGTTCGTTATGTGGGAAATGGAGTCCAAATATCTGGATTTCAAAAACTCAATGTTAGCTAAGAGTAGCTATACACAACTGTATCCCTAAAAATGAACAGAAGATGGCTTCTATCTATTTGCTCATACAGTTTCCGGCTCCTCTCTCCTGCCTACCTAGAAACCAAAACACTGCGGTAAGTAAAAGTGTTAAGTGCGCCGAGGGGGAATCGAACCCCCGGCTCCCCGACGCTGCATGATGGCAACGGAGAATTTTACCACTAAACCATCGGCGCTGATTGTTGGACACGAAGATCCAAGCCAACAGACTGGGATGACGGCAAGTCAGACGTGAAGCCCTTATATTTCGAAGTGGTGTGGTTGTGCGCTGTTAAAGGTGGGGGATAAGGGCTCAAGGGTCTCGCGAGTTGTTCCCGCACAACTGTCTTAGGCGGCGCGGCACCAGCGGCTTTGTCCAAGCGCCTGCAACCCCACTTGCCGTCTTTGTATGCCGTGTAAGGAAGGGCCTTCGGCGGGCAATGTGAGATTTCCGTAGGCAAGATCCGCTTCTACATGTCATGGTGCCCAAGCACTCTCTCGGCCGACGATGTCAGAGCGGTATTTCAGCGGTGTTGGTCGTTCATCTGAAGGAGGAGGGCATGAAAGCGAGCCAATCGTTTGACGGACATTGACCAGTTGGGAAGGACCCCTTCAAAAGACGAGACTACCTGCCTGAGACTGAGAGGGGTAACTGTTGATACACGTGTATGTAGGACTGGGAGACCATCAGGAAATAAACAGCTGTGGAGACACTTCTTTGTGGCTACCTACATTACCTACATAGTAAGCAGCAGACTTCGGAGGGCCCGACATATCTGCATGAAGGCCTTTGGGCTGAACAGGCCCGGACAGCAGGAGATGGGACCAGTTTGATGCTGGGAAGGAAGGGTTTCCTGTGGTATTGCCACTGAGGGTCGGGAGTCCACTGTCAGGCATCTGGGTTGCTTGCCTACGTCGAGTCAGGCGGTGAGAGATGCACATTCATAGGCGTTAAGCGCCGGCAGCGAGGAAGCGCGTTAGATGTAGCATGTAGGAAAAGTCAAGTAGGTAGCAACTGTTTGTTGTCGATGACGATTGACTGTTTCTTGCCTCAGCAAACAAAGCATTGCTTGACTCCAGAAGTCTGTCTCTCTACTCCGTATAAGCCTGGTCAAGACGCTAAAAACGAACGTATCCTTGAAATCAACAAAATCAGCCACCATGCCTCCTTTAGTTAGGTACCATACGGTTTCCAGCATTGAATGCACGCATGAAAACATCGACCAAAAGGCCGATTGCAGCACTGCCTAACGTACCTGTAGCAAACCAGCCTACTCTTCGCTACCCACTCACTCTCAAAGAGCGAAGCGAGAAAGTAGCGGCCGGGGTCCGATAAGATAAAACAGACCGGCGAGCGACAAGGGGCATGGAGGCGGGGGCCACAGCGGGAAAAGGCAAAAAATTGCATTCGCCGCCCTCGAAATCTCGAATTTTTGTGGCATGGTGGCATGGCGCTAACCCGGTCTCAGCGCCGGAGGGGGGGTTGGTGGGTCAAGGAGAGACCCAGAAAAAAAAGTCGAAATTGATTTTTTTTTTTGCGGCCTTCACAAAAAAAATCCTGTGGTGAGACCCGGAGCGAGAGAAATTCTTCTTGAAAGGACCCCACGTCGCCCGCCCGCCCTCCTCCTTCACATATCTTTCTCCTCCGCGCAAACCTCCCAATCTTCTCTCCTCCCCCTCCCCCATTCACACAGGTCGTTTTTTTGTCTTGTGCAATCCAAATCTTTCAAAATGGCGGACGAGGTTTACGATGGTGCCATTGGCATTGACTTGGGTATGTTTTTTTATTCCCCTCATTCCCGATGGTTGGTGTATTTGGCGTTGCCTTGGTCGTCGTGATGGTGGTCACTGAGGTTTCCCCTCTTTGGCATCACGATAGTCACCACCGCCAACCACGGAGTCAAAACATCATCAACCATCATTTGTCCTTGACGATGGATCGAGGATAACGGACCGTGCTCGAATAAGACCATGAAGCTGACCGGGCGTCTGTCCAGGAACCACCTACTCTTGCGTTGCGACGTACGAGGGTACCAATGTCGAGATCATTGCCAACGAGCAGGGTTCTTTCACTACCCCTTCTTTCGTTTCCTTCACCGACAAGGAGCGTCTGATCGGTGAGGCTGCCAAGAACCAGGCTGCTATGAACCCCGTCAACACCGTCTTCGATGTCAAGTGAGTGGTCGCCCTGCCTACCCGTCTCATCTAGTCCGTAATACCTGCCTGTTCCTCCGGGATGGCGGGGGATTTTTTCCCCGCCCGGGGAGGGGTAATCCGGTGCTGAGGCCGACGGCGGAAAAATTCGTCTCTACATAACAGGCGGCTAACCAGCCATCTGCTTACAGGCGTCTCATCGGTCGCCGCTTCGATGACCCCACCGTTAAGAAGGACATCGAGTCCTGGCCCTTCAAGGTTGTCGACGAGGGCGGCAACCCCAAGGTCCAGGTCGAGTACCTCGGCGAGACCAAGACCTTCTCCCCCCAGGAGGTCTCCTCCATGGTCCTCCTCAAGGTGCGTTTTTTATGGCAGTGCCACCGGAAATAATCCCCCGGCCAAGGCGCGGTGCTTGTGTAAAGTGTGCAACATGCTGACCCCATCAACAGATGAAGGAGATTGCTGAGGTCAAGATCGGCAAGAAGGTTGAGAAGGCTGTCATCACCGTCCCTGCCTACTTCAACGACAACCAGCGTCAGGCCACCAAGGATGCCGGTGCCATCGCTGGCCTCAACGTCCTCCGTATCATCAACGAGCCCACCGCTGCCGCCATTGCCTACGGTCTTGGTGCCGGCAAGTCTGGCAAGGAGCGCAACGTCCTCATCTACGACTTGGGTGGTGGTACTTTCGATGTTTCCCTCCTCAACATCCAGGGTGGTGTCTTCACCGTCAAGGCTACTGCCGGTGACACCCACTTGGGTGGTCAGGACTTCGACACCAACCTCCTGGACCACTGCAAGAAGGACTTCCAGCGCAAGACCAAGAAGGACCTCTCTGGCGACCCCCGTGCCCTCCGTCGTCTCCGCACTGCTTGTGAGCGCGCCAAGCGTACCCTCTCCAGCGGTGCCCAGACCACCATTGAGATCGACTCTCTCTTCGACGGTGAGGACTACACCACTCAGCTCACCCGTGCCCGTTTCGAGGACTTGAACGCCAAGGCCTTCAACGGCACCCTCGAGCCCGTTGCCCAGGTCCTCAAGGACGCCAACATCGAGAAGAGCGGCGTTGACGAGATTGTCCTCGTCGGTGGCTCTACCCGTATCCCCCGCATCCAGAAGCTCCTGTCCGAGTTCTTCGACGGCAAGAAGCTCGAGAAGAGCATCAACCCCGACGAGGCCGTCGCCTACGGTGCCGCCGTTCAGGCCGGTATCCTCTCCGGCAAGGCCACCTCCGCCGAGACCGCCGACCTTCTCCTGCTCGACGTCTGCCCCCTGTCCCTCGGTGTCGCCATGGAGGGCAACATCTTCGCCCCTGTCGTCCCTCGCGGGCACACAGTACCTTGCCTGAGGAAACGCACCTTCACCACTGTTGCCGACAACCAGCAGACCGTTCAGTTCCCCGTTTTCCAGGGTGAGCGTGTCAACTGCGAGGACAACACCTCCCTGGGTGAATTCACCCTTGCTCCCATCCCCCCTATGAGGGCTGGTGAGGCCGTCCTCGAGGTTGTCTTCGAGGTTGACGTCAACGGTATCCTCAAGGTTACCGCCACTGAGAAGACCTCTGGACGCTCCGCCAACATCACTATCTCCAACTCCGTCGGCAAGCTCTCTTCCCACGAGATTGAGAGCATGATCTCTGGTATGTCTATCATGTTCACTAGATGATGCCCCCAGGACACTAACAGATTGTCAGACGCCGAGAAGTTCAAGTCCAACGACGAGGCCTTCAGCAAGCGCTTCGAGGCTAAGCAGCAGCTCGAGTCTTACATCGGTCGCGTTGAGGAGATCATCTCTGACCCTACCCTGTCCCTCAAGCTCAAGCGTGGCCAGAAGGACAAGATCGAGCAGCAGGTCTCCGAGGCCATGGCTGCCCTCGAGATCACCGACGCTGGTGCCGACGACCTCAAGAAGCAGGAGCTCGCCCTCAAGCGTCTCGTGACCAAGGCCATGTCCTCCCGCTAAATGCTCAACATATACCAAGGAATTTTCTTGTGTTTTGTTGACGCGCGGGGGATGTTTACGGCTTTGACGAGGCCGCTTCAATGCGGTGTATCTGGTTCAACTTTCTTGCGTTTGGGTGGCCCAACAGATTACGGCCAGGCAGGATGCGAATAATTTGGGTCAGGTGATATCAAAAAGGCACTTAAAAGTTCCTCCTTTCTTCCAGCCGCCTTCCCCCTATCATATACCTCCACAGCCCCCCACACACACACACACACGACACGACTCTGGCATGACTCTCGGGCGAGTGGGAATGCCTTCCGGGTGCCGTCTTCTACGGCTTTCATAGATACTGTAGAAAGGATCAGGGCGACATGAAATGAAATTACGTCTACTTCAAGCTTCGTCTTCACACCATGCACTGCCATGATGACGTGCTCTTGTGATGTTCATGCACTATAGATCACATTGGGTAGTCAGCTTGTCTGTGTTCTTTGTCAAACTAGTGCAGGCCGATTCGAGGACTTATGATGTTCCCAGCTAACCCAGAAACCAGCTTCTGCCGGCGTCTTCTATCTCATTCTGGTTGGGTCGGGCCTGGTTCTACCTTGAGACGTCGATGTGGGAGAAGCGTTCAAACCGCGAGGTTCCGGCCTCCATGTCAGCCAACGTCTGCCTCATGATTGTCCCATCCGTACCTACCCTTAGGGCCAATGCCATAGATGGCCTTGCCCAGCATCCGCAGTTGCATTTTTCATTGACAACTCTATGTGAATCTTTAAAAGCCATTGGCTGGCTCCTTTTACCTAGGTAGGTTGTAATAGAGGACCCTGGAAGTGTTGAAAGTAAAAATCCAAAGATCACTTACATTGGCAAGAGCTGAAGTGGGGTCAAAGCAACGCGTCGACCAATTGGGTAGCAGGATGCCCCACCCTTTTATCCCATTGTAGCCGTCACTCTCCGCCTTCCTTCTCACTCATCCGACCCTAGCCAGCGTCCTCATCATGCTCGCTTGGAGCTGAGTATCTTTCATATAGAGGCTCTGGGGCTAGACTGTGCCTAGGCAGGATAAGAACGGACCTGCTGAGGCCGCGGTACCCCCGACGTCGATTGCGTAACACACCCCCGCAATGGCCGATCGCACTTTTGACAAATTCTTTGACCTCCCCGTCGAGATCCGAGACCAAATCATCTCGGACCTCTGCCTGCTCCCGAACCCGATCCAAATCGGCCCCGCCGAGACCTCGGAGATCCCCTTCCCGCACGACTTGCTGCTCGCCCACCCGCTCCTCTACGCCGCCGGCTCCGCCGTCTTCTACGAGCAGAACCGCTTCGTTCTCAACCTCCAGACTGGGCCCCGTGCTGCCGTCGAGCGCGCCATCTGCGACGGCAGCGTGCCATGGCTCCTGGGAAACGTCCGGGCCCGCCGTCGTCTCCGGCACCTCGAGCTCTCGCCGGGCCGCCTGGGCAACCTCTTCCAGACCCACGTATCGCCGGCCGTGGCGGACATGATCCTCAACGGCGCCCTGCGCCACCTCAGGCTCGTGCTGTACCCGACAAGCACCGACAAGCTCGTCTTCAACCCGGCCGCCGCCGACGCCCAGTTGAGGAGGGCCGCCATCACGCAGCGCGACGACGCCTTTGCCCATTCCCAGCCCTTCAGGGCGCTGTTGCGGCTGCTGGCTGATCCCGACCTCGAGACGGCCGAGCTTTACGTCGACCCCATCCACCGCGACTTTTGGTGTGAGTTTCACGAGGGCGTGGCGTGTTGCAAGGGGCATCGGAAGGGGCCGTGGCAGCTCATACCGATCGACTGGAGGAGGCTGGCTGCCACGTATGCTCAGGATCATGAACTCAGTATTGTCCGGGTGGGCTGCTAAGTCTTGGTGGGATGGGGCCCGGTGCCTTGGATCTACACGTCGTCGGCGGAATCCCGTGTCACTGATGAGAAAGACTTCGGAAGCAACTGGAACCCCTTGAAACAGCACCGAGCAGTCTCTCTCGATGTATTCTCGTCTCTTATGCAGGGTCGAGGCGAAGCTTCTCGGGCCTCGGGTCGGATATGAGGAATGCCAAGGGAGCAGCCAGAGTCTTGCCGTAATGACTTTGGGGTATCATGGCCACTCACTCAAAGCCTCCGACGATCAGTCCTGGCCTTTGAGGGGATCGGCTGCGCAAACCTCTGGGGCTCTATGGGTATCTGGTGTGATGGTTCTCGCCCATCTACTTTGGACGCGTCAGAATGGGAATCAACGCCGAGACGCTCGTCCACACCCTGGCTCCTTCCAAGGCGACGTCTTTGACTTCTTATCAATACTTACCGAATTATCCGAACCGACTCTGATTTCCTTTCATCTTCTGTCAACAGATCTGACTTCGTTGACTGATGCTGTACTTGTCAGTGTTTAGCACGCTTCATGCTCACAAAAACAAAAACAAAAAAAGAAGAAGAAGAAATAGGTCGCCTCTGGAAGTGTGGCACTGCAAGGGAAACGACCCGACAAGGTGTCAATTATCTCAGCTACCGATACACCGGGCTCACTTTTCATCCATACGCTCGCATTGCAGTTTTGGCTAGATCTTGCGCGTGGATGACATTCTTGCTATTTGAAACTGAACCGCAATAGCGGATGCAGGGCTTGCAGAGGGTATTCTGTCCATTTTACACCACACGACGGAGAAGCTTGTACGGTCTAGAGGTCCAACAAAGGCCTCAATGTGGTCTCCAAAGAGACAGAGCCGGGCCCTCTGCTAGAGCTCGGCATAGAACGCTTTGTGTAAAGGTTGCCACAGCCCTGATGAAGGAAGGCCTGGCCCTGGGGGGGGGCAGGCATCTCCTACGCTATCAACTTCACCCGTCTTCTGTTGATCTATGCAGGCAAGCTTGATTGGTTCTCGGAGAGCCGCATAACGTTGGCGTCCATGTTGGCGATTTTCAACAAATGGGGTCAACCCCCGCAGGTCGATGCCTGTTTGCCCCCCGCTGCGTCAGTTGCTTGTCGACTGAATCCTCCAACCACGGCGCTATGGTTTTCGGAGGGTTTTATGAACGCGTGCGCGTTTGGCTGTTGTATCAATCGATGCTCCATCACCTTATCCGGACACGAAGCGCCAGGCCTTTCAGATCACCTGCCAAGCCAAAGACGCATGGATTGATCTCCGCAGAGACATGGGGGTCGGTTTGGTTCAGGCCTGCCGTCTGGTCAATGCGAGCAATCTGGATTTGTATTGGGGGCGCGATGTATCAGTGGCAGGTCATGGTTTAGATGGTGAACCTGGTGTATCTGAAGCAGATCCGAAGATAAGAAAATGGCCGTTTTCTGTCCGTAGGTGCATCTACCGCTCGAATGTAAATCTTGCACAGTCGGAGCAAGGACTTCCGAAATGCAAATCCAAGGCTCTGTCTGAGATTTTTTTTTTTTTTTTTCAAAAAAGCACCAGGCAATGTGAGAGACATATCGATTGCTAGTAACCCGACCTCCATTGGGGCAGTACAGGAAGAGATGTTGATGTTCAGTGTCTAGGCAGGCAGGATTGAAGAGCATCGTAGAGCCACAGTCGTGATATCTGGTAACGAAGACGACAGGAAAAGCCAAAGCTTCGAAGCCGTCGGTTTGGTGTTGCTCCATGGTCTCCTTCAAATGCCGAACTCTGCTTTTAGACCGCGCTTGCTGTGCTGATTGTGCGCAAACTTGCGGATGTGCGACACCACAAGCCAATGCATACGATTCATTCACACAGCAAGCGTAGCGCTGCTTCATCATCCAAGAGGCGTCCCTGATCGGTTCCTACCCTTGTAAATGGCCCATCACGGCTCTACACTCCCGGCCCGGAGTGAGCCTGACGAACGGCGGCTCCACTGCTCGCTCTCATCACCGTGTCCGAGTGGGGCCGTGACCGTCCCTTGGGGCAACCCCTCCTTCCCCTCTCCCCCCTCGTTGCCCCTTTATGTCCCAATCCCGTTTCTCACGACTCTCGTTTTGATGCTGCGCTAAGAATGGCACGTTTGAAACGACTGTCGAGCCTCACGTCGGGGCCTGGATACCACGTCGCAACCTCTACCCCTTGATGCGGGAAGATCTTTACATAGACACGAGAGAAAAAAAACCAAAAAAAAAACCCAGCCCCCGCTCTCAGATCTGAGCCAGCATAACAAAACCGCCAAGAAGATGAGATGCTTCAAAGTTCACATGGGTAGTACACTGAACGAGATGGCCCCCCACGGCTTTGTTTTCTGCGGCGATTCAAAGCGGTTGGGCCTTCTCTCTCTCTCTCTCTCTCCCTCCCAGGGGGGCGGCCTCGCCCAAGCTCGTCTTCTTTCCTCTCGTCCTCGAACAGTAGTCAAGCTTGGCGTGGGACCTTACGAATCGGCTTCTCTCCCGGCCCCATATGGTATCAACTCTGTCAGTCCATCCCCGACCCCCCTGACCTTGGCGAGTTGAGGACGAGTGCGGATGCCTACCGTGCGGCTCGGTCGTGTAAAAAGCCCGCTGCTATCTCGGCATTTCTCTGAGTTACCGCTCTTTCGACCGGGCAGGGAAGCTCAAAAATACTTGAGATGACAAGCGGCGCCATTGCACATCCTCATGCCGTCCAATCTTGGCGCGCGTCGGAGGGGTCGGGCCCGGCCCGCCACCCGAGCCTTTTCGCCAGGGCTTGTGCCTGTTCGCCTCTAGGCACTGATGCTGCGGCTGCAGACAAGTTCCCGGGGCGCCCTCCGCTGGTTGAGGACAAGCAAGCCACCGGTCAAAGACGACACAACAAACGGACACACACGCGTCAAGGCTGGCTGCCGGCACAAATACATCTCAACACCACATACGCATCCCCTCATGCCGTGGCTTCAACACGGATCGGGGTTTGTATCATCAACGCAGCTGTCTATGTGGGGACCATTCCGCCGCCAGCTCCGTCTTTTTTTCTTCTTTTTTTTTCTTTTGCATTCTGGCCGGCCCGTGGGGGTTCCAAATTTGGCAAGCTGTACTACTTAGGCCAGCGTGCTCCCGTGTGCCAGGTGCTCTCGGCCGGCAGAGCGGTTGGTCACATGCCAGATCCGGACCCCGTCGATCTCTGCCCAACGTCTTGCTCATTTATCCATCTCTTATCTGCCAAGGGGCCCGCGGCCGGGACTCCCTGAAACTCCCTGCACGACAGGGGAGAAGGTCAAAAAGGAGTCATGGTTTGTTACCTAGCCAAACCCCGACGACTGGGGATTTTAAACTTCAGTCACTGTACGGAGTATCCGTACCTAATTTACAGGAGACTCGGGACAAACTGCCAAGCGCACGTCGTCGCAAAACACCCACACTCACGACGAGCCGCCGCCCCTTTCCCAGTCTACAGCCAAAGAAAGACGAGACAAAACCAATCTTGATAGAGAGAGACTAGTCAAAACTATCGAAACCCGCCAGGCTCGGCATTGGAAAGGACCCCCCCCCCCCCCCCAAAAGTTGGGATGGGATGTCCAGTCTCTACCCCACGTGTCTCAATGAATCGCAATCTTCCCCGATCCCGTCTGCCCCTTCAGCAGCCCCTCCATTCCAGCTCACACGTCACGAGACTAGCGCGGTACGCACAGTGAAGAAAACATGAAGAGGTGGGGGATGGATGGGGAGATAGCAGGTGCAGAAAGTGGCAGCAAACGACGGCCAAACACGCATTCAAAGCAAGGCGACCCGACTCCAATCGATCTCATCACCCCACACCACTAGATTTCGCAGCATTGGAGGGGGGGGGGAAGGGGGTTGGTGAGCTGTCTTGCGTCCACCACCACCAGCTCCCAGACTGTGTAATAGTAGTAGTGATGCACAATCAACAACGCAGAAACTCCGAGCCCTTAAGCCCGCAGAGACGTCAAAGTCGCTGGTGCCGTGCGTGCCATTCCCCCGAGTCAGCCCCATGCCGGCTTGATCAGCGGGGTCATATGTCAGACAGATCAGTGCATGAAAAGATCCACCAGGATGGAAGCTTGGTGTTCCATTCCTCAACCCCCTTCTGCCCTTTTTGCCCTTCCACATGCGGGCGGGTTGGGCAATGGGTAGCAAGCATATTGATAAGCACCCGGGCAGGAAGAAGCTTCCTCCAGCTGCCATCGCCCACTCACTGCTACTCCCCTCCCCTCCCCCCCTTTGGTCTTTTTGACACGTGCATTTCTGTCTCTGCTCTCCTTCCATCCGCACTTGCCCTCCCTTGATCCGCGCGAGCCCGGCTATGTGACCGGACGGCGGGTCAGAGTGAGAACGCGGCACAGCCGACGGTATCCCCAATCACACCGCACCGCCCATCCCATGACGACTTTGCATTCTATCCCCTCTCTGTCCTCGAATGGCAGTTCATCTCGTTGGTAGACAGACTATCCCATCCATCCATGGAGACAGGACTCACAGCTGAACCATGCACGGAGAGACGTCAAGCCACGAAAAGAGATCAGGTCATGATCAGAATCCCGTCAATTCCCCATTTGGTATTTTGTTTTTCTAGTAAAATGCGGCCTTTGCCGTTTCCCTTTCCCAGCGAATCCGCTCGTGGTCCCGTTTCCCTCCCAGACTTCTGTTTCTTCGAGCCAGTCTTGCCCAGCTTTCCTTGGTATATATGAGACCTGCTGTTGTAGATGCGCCCGCGTGACAAGGCATAAAAAAAAGAAAAAGAAAAAGAAAAGGACAACATGATGAAGCCGAGATGATGCCTGCCGCCAAAAGTTTATCCCGTGGGTTCTCCCACACAAATCCCAATCGCTTGCTTCATAACAGACTTTCTTCGGTTTCCTGCACCTCGAAGAAGTGGCTTTGACACTTGGAAATCATCAACGCTCTCTCTCTCTCTCTCTGTCTCCCTCTCTCTCCGGAGCTTGTTCGTGATGAACAGTCTCAGCCCAGGAGGGCGGGGTGCCAGTCCGACTGGTGCTCGTCGGCGTGCTCGCCGTAATGAACGGGTCCCAATTTCAGCCAGGCAGCACCGTTCTTGCTGGCGACGCTGCTGACGCTCGAGGTGCGGCGCTTGATGGGAGCCGGCTCGGCGGCAGTCGGCTGGGCCCTGAAAGGGTACGAAGATGAGGTGGTAGGGGCGAGGGAGAGGAAGACGGAGCTGTCAACGGGGGAAGACATGTTGGCTTTTGGTGGTGGGTGTACGTGGGTAGCACCGGATGTGGTTGTTGTGTTTGGAGGAGGTTTGAGAGGGCGTGGGGAACAGATCAACTGCCTGGAGGTTTGGACAAGGTTGAGATGGTTTATTCGGTAAAGGTTGAGAGCGTTGTGTGAGAATAAAAACTATAGCAGTGAAGAAGGGGGGAAACCTGTCCGACTTTATATGTTGTGTGTGTGTGTGTGCGTTCCGGACGATGCGGAGGATGCTGGCTGACCTGATAATGCCCCTCCCCCATCCTCCGCTCTCCTCGTCCTTCGTCGCCCCCCCCCCCCCCCCCCCCCCCCCCCCCCCGGCAAACGGCCAAGTCAAGGGGAGATGACAAGGTGCCGGCCACACGGTGCCGTTTCAAGCCGGGGTGCTCAAAATAAAATAAAAGAGGATACGCCAGCAATATATGGGGTGGGTAGGTAGGCGGCGGGTGGTGGTCGACTCGTAAGAGCATACGTTATGCTGTATTTGTCCGACTGTATCACCATTTTTGTGTACCTGGCGACATCACGAGGGAACGCCTGAATAGATAGTACCTCGATAAGAGCATCTGTAATGCCTCGGGGTACTTGTGAATGGCGCGCGTCGTACGTCGGTGCAATGCTGTTCTTGAGGCGCGCGAGCCGGCGCCGCCATCAGTTTTTTCACTTGTTTTGCCCATAGCAACTTGTTTTACGCATGCAACTGCTGCGGTAATGCCCAAATGGGCTACCGAATGGGGGTTGGCCGGGGCAAGCCGTGGCAGCAGAAGGCAGAAGCCGTGCCGGGATGTGTGCTGGCATTGCATCCGTCCACCTCTGTCTCGGGCTGCTCTCTCCGTCAATAGATACTCCGTACAAAGACCAGCAAATAATGTGCTGCTGCTCAGCCGTGCGAAGTGTGCTTGTCACGACTCTACTGCCACTCTCGCAACTACCTACTGATACCAGCCCACTCCGGGGACGGGTAGTTATCGCGGCCAGGATGGGGATTGTCGTAATGGGATCCGAAACAGGACACATCCCAAGAGCTTCTAAATTTTGATATGTTGCCCTCCGCCGCTCTCTGTCTCTGTTTGCCCCCCCCCCCCCCCCCCCGTCCGTGTTTTGCACGACTGGGTACCGGGGCGTTTCAATCAAGGGCAATGCAACTTTGCTCATGCACCCAGATATAGAAGCCAAACTTGCCAAGAAAGCCATGGAGTACAGATAACCGGTAGAACGAAATTGATACGAGACTGAGAAAAGACAAACCACGGGCCCCCCGCCATGGGCGCTCTTGAAACCCTTACCGACAGCCGATCCATTTGGGGTTTGTTGAGACTCTTCAAGACCTGGCCCAGTCTATTCATGGCTCAGCTCCAGTTCCAGTTCCCAAGAGTTCCCAAGGGGGAGCCGTGTGCACGTGGGTCTCTATTTGGCCGACACTGTTTCGGACGACGGTTGTTGAGAAGGGATATCACAAAATGGCTGGGTGGAAATAAATAGATGAAGACAAAACGAAGAAAAAAGGAAAGAGAAACTGTGGGTTCGAGATGAGATCGACCACAGAGTCCGACAATCGAGTCAGTGCGTTTGGAAAAGGGGAAGGCGTAGGAAGGAGCCTCTCTGCCTCTCTCTTACCCGCAGCGGGCGGGCATTGGGGTTGGTGCGCTTGAAAGGCGAGGCACCCGTCGGGAAAGACAAAAAATAATAATCATAATAATATAAAAAAAATTTAATAAAACAGTATTCAGAAAAATTTAAATAAAATAAAAATCAATCTGTTCTAAAAAAGGCAGCAGCAGGGGTTAGCAAGGGTGGGCGACGCTGAGTGGACGAGGCGAGAGGCAGCAAAAATGGGTGGTGCAATCAATGCAAGCTCAGGGCTTGCCGCAAAAGCAGAATCGTCAATGTTCGTCGCAGCAACCATCACCATCTAGATCTGATATCACCACAGCAGTCTGGGAAGGGAAAATGTGGAACCCTGGCCGGGCTTTTGAGGCTCTTTGGAAGTCAATCTCCCAAACCAGAACAGAGCATAACCCAGACGGCCGAAGGGCCCGCCCCCCCAAAGGTGCCGGGCGCCGGAGCGCCTGAGACGTCTCATTGGACGCTTCCGAAGGCCGAAGAGGATTTCCCGGGAGGGCGAGAACCGGCACTGCTGGGTCCCTCCATGGCACGCCGCGCTGGGATGACCCATTCATTCATTCGTTCATTCCGCCATTCGCGCCGCCGCCGCCGCCGCCGCCGTCCAGCCAACTGGCGGCCCCGGGTTTGCTCTGCGGTGTGGGGCAGCGTTAAGCGGCGGCTGAGTGGGCGGCCACCGGTGCGGTGCTGCTGTTGATGCCGTGACCTTCCACGCCATTCCGCAACCTCTCAGCGAACGAACCTTCCATCACCACAACACACACAAACTCTGCTTCTGCATCGACTCATCATGGCTCCGCTTGGCTGGTTCAGCCCCGAAGCACTAGTCTGTCTGCCGTCAGTCAGTCATACCACCGGTTGGTTTGGTGGTCCCTGGCTGCCTGCTTGGCTGCCTGCTTCGCCCGCGCGGGACTAATGCCATGCCACGGGACGGCACGTCTCCTTCCTTCTTCCTCCCTTTCTTCCTTCGCCCTCTAGCGCATACATATCGTAGGATGAGAATTCCTCCTGATCTCCTTTGCTTGCATGGGATCCTTTGCGGGGTGGAATGTGAAGTATCGGCGACCTCTAGCCACTTCCCTAGGCGGGAACTACCGGGTTCCTGGACGCCTTTGTCGACTTTGAAGCACTACTTGACGAATCTCCGATCCAGGAGAAACGCAGATGCTGCCATGAGCGTCCTCGATACATTACCTACCTCTCGTCCGCACGAGACGGGAAAAAAACCAGATGGTCATGCCGTCTCTGCACTTCTACATCAGCTAACATTAAGATAGATATCACCAGTGAACTAATCACAGCTACCACTTACCTGTATTCTCATACTGTTCCGGCGTGGGGAGGGGCGGACTGGAGGTGTGGTGTGTCAACCACGGGTATCCGATGACCTCTCACTTGCTCGGGGTGGACGCGAATGCCACACCTCTCGAGGCCGAACAGAGACGGACTGACCTTTGGCTGCAGTCTCGGTAACAGTCGGTGTGACCCGTCCCCCCTTTTCAACGACAAAACTCCTTCTGCCCAATTTCGGTGAGGAGTTTCTCACGGCTTCCAACTCGCAACGAAAATCGCTTTCCCATGGGTCCAACTCGTCATGATGCTGCAATCTCGGAGATGACCTTTCAAACCCCCATGTTCATCCAGGGTGCGCGTGATGGCAACAACCAACCTGCCGAGATACTTTCCGCCTATCAAACCTGGCACGCCTTTGCCGAACCCTTCATCGAGAGTGTGGTGATGTTGTATTATATGCTACTCGTGGGCCGTCTGCAGACTCATCCTAAGCCCCGCTTGTATCTTCCGCAGCATCTTCGGTAGTAGTGTGGCATGGTCGTATGCGCAAGGTGCGGTGACATGATCCGGACGAGTGCCATCACCAACACGAGAATCTCTGTCACCGGCTTTTCCACCCCGAGCCTCGTCATAAATCACGAGGTAGCTTTGGTGATAGGAACTTGCATTAGTCGCACGCCTGATACGAGAATTGTTGGTGGATGGCACAAGTACTGTACGAAAAGATACTTTGAAGACATCATCCCCAGAAATGGATGGCTGCCTGACCTTGCCTCACACTCTCCAGGTGTGTAAAGTGTGATATCACGCCAGGGAAGGGGGGGCAGGGGGGGCGGAGGAGACGTCAGTCCATCGGAGACTGCATTGTGCACCTGCTTCTAGGCTAGGTCCATGTCGATGCAGTCTTGGTATGGATAGGGGGGCCATCGCAAACAGGGTAATTCCCACCCAAGGCCGACGGTATCATGGGTTCTACCGAGACATTGACCGCCAATGACCCCACGACCCGACTTTCGCGGAACGGTCGGTCCGTATACGGGCCTTTGACATCAGCCCCCCCTGGTGCCTGGGGAGTGCGGTGCTGTTGGTGATAGGCAACGAGCAGCTGCAGATATTGTCTACGCCATGTCCGTATGCCTAGTCAAGAATGGCGAGGTCCTACACCCTGCCTGGATCTCCTTCGCCCCGTGTAGTCGATCCACCATCCATCTCGGAATCCTTGCATGATGGCCACTTCCGGAGCAGACAGATTGACTGTTCGATAACACGAGAAGGAACAGTGGTCAACCTGCAGACCTGGCCGACAGACATTTGTGCAGATTCCGAATGCCACAAGACTCCCCCGTGCGGTCAAAGTCGTCCAAGTCGTGCCCAAGTCATTGAAATTTGAGCCGTCGTCCTGGGCGGCTACCGGAAGAATGAGTGGTCGTCGGTATAACAGGGTCAGCTCCGAGGTCCAACGAGGCGCTTATAGCAGCGAAACACAGCCTCTGATTGGTTGGCAGCACCGCGCAATGCGACTCAATCACACCTCGCCTGCTTTGACGAGGACATTCCAACAATCAATGTCTGCGCCGCGCTCGACTTTGTTGGGTGCTCTGCTTATTTTCCCGCGATGACCTTTCCGCAATGGCGACAAGGGCGCCTGATCGCGGACCAGAGCTTCCCTGCCGCGATACTCGCCTGATCAGTTCCAAATGACAACACTCATAATCCTGGGCGGTGTAAGTGACCAGCCGCCATCCGCCATCCGCCATCCACACCGCGCTCGTCCACTTAGGCAAGGGTGTTGGCGCGGCTTGCCACCACTTGGCTTCATACAAGTCTTGGACGGGTGCGGGTAGAGAACATGCAGATGGATAGCAATTTAAAATCGATCCCTGTCGATGCTGTCCAAGCCCCGAAGAAGTTGTGAAGACCGACTGCGAAGTGATGAGATGGCCCCATCTCCTTTCCTGTTGTGGCCGGGGGTGTATCTGGAACCGTCGGCCTTGTCGACGGGTTATTACCGCGGTCTGACTCCAATCCTGGCATTGAGAGACGCATACCCCCCTCATCGGTAAGAACGCAGGCCAAGAATCTTCGTACCTTGATAATGACATTCGTTCGTCGAGACACCTGGACATGGCCCAAGCGGCCCACATCCAAGTTGGAACAGAGCCTATTGTCCACATACATTCGGAATCAGTTCAGGCAAGGATTGGCCCCAGACATTCGCTCAGCATTGGACTTGGCTCACGAACCAACGGCAGCTTTTCTGAACAATGGAAACTCTAACCTTGGGTCCCATTATAATGGCTCAAAGAGGGGAGAGGAAAAGGGGGTAAGGTGCAGCTTCAAGGCTGGTGGCGGTGCTGAAGAATCTCGTCAGGCTCTTCAAAGGCGGCCTTGATGACACAAACATCGTATGTACTCTTTTCCATGTGGGAGGCAGATGACCTCCATAGAACGCCGATGGAAAGTAAGGTAACCAGGGTCCAAGGGCGGCGGCATCCCATCATTCGGGATGATTGGCCGACCAGCTGGCCATGTAAGATGGGCTGCAGGCAAAAGAGGTGTTGGGGCGTTCGAAGAAGCTTGCCTGGAAAGACTGCCGGCAAGGACAGGCCGCACGCGGGGCCGCATGCGGGCGATGCGGTGTGTTGGATGCAAGCACGTCCTGATGACAGGGTCTTTGGCGTGGATTTCAGTGCCAGAACGAACCCAACCCGACATTCAGGGGCCACGCGGCGATGCGGTGACCAGGCTCTCTTGGGTGGCGGTCAGTAGGCCCTGTATCGAGGATACATGACGTTCAGAGTTTGCTGCTCTTCCCAATCAGTCGGCTGGCCAAGGGAGCTAGCCCCTTTTATCACGTAGAGCCCTAGGTGCTCAGGCGTACCCCTCACATCGGTCTGTCCGCGATGCAGGAGCAATCATTAATGGTTCGATTTACGAGGTTACGGGTGTGGCGGAGGGAACCGAGGCACTCTGATAGCTCGGACTTGAACTTGGGAGGTGCCGCCGTTGTGACTAAGTAGACGCCGTTGACGATGAGGATCCGAGGCATCGGTACGCCACGCCGATAAAGAACTCTGAGTATCCTGCGACGGATTGGAGATGAGTGCGTGAAGTGATGTGGACGTTTTGGGTAAGCCATGCTGGAGGGAATGGAGCCGTTGACATTTATGTAGTGGACGAGGCATCGACGGCCGTAACCAGTGGCTAGTTGAAGCCTCGGAGCATATGATCCGATCGGACTAGGAGAGAAGGCCGAGATTAGGCAGGCAACTTGTTTAGCATACGGACGTAAGGTGTTGAATGATAGCAGTGTATGTAGCGCGCCTCTAGCTCGGCTGGCTCGTAGTCTTATGGGCTCATCGAACGTGAAGAAGCGGGAAAGTAGTGTCTAGCTCAGGTGAGTAAAGTGCTTCGAATGCCTCCTTTATCTGACGGCGCCCTTTGTTCATTCCTCGGGCGAAGCTGCCTTACCATGAGACAGAAGAGCAAGAATGTAGTATGTACTGGCTTGTCTAAGTTGACGACGAGACAGATATTGAGGAGATGATACAAGGGATATGGGGGAGAAGAAGATGTGACAATGGGAAGATGACGCATGAGCGCCAATCCCAGGTGGCAGCCATGATGCGACTTACATGTATGTATGTGCATTATCTCGGTAGAAACAAGTAGGGAATTGGCGGTTATCGTAGCTCGCCGGCCGTCTGCTCTGGGCCAGAGATCAGCACTGAGGAGCTCTGCGGTTCATTACAATCCGATGTATTGAGAATGAGAGGTTGACGCGTTTGTGATTTGAGTATCCGTAACAGGGGACGTATTGAAGGAGCGATGCCCGTTGAGAGAGAGAGAGAAATGACCGAAGCGAGACACGAGCAGGGGGGGGAGGAAAATGAAAAACAAACCAAAAAATGAAAACAGACCAAACAAAATACAGTTGCCCAGAGTTGGCTGGTTTGGCATTGCCCTCCCTCATTCCCAGACCTTGTGCATACCTAGATAGAATAGATACCTCTCATACACTGTGTGACAACTCATATTCCGGACGCTGATGCACAGTACAGTACGCATCTAGGCAGGCATCTCCTTCCCCAGTTTCATCGTGCTTGGCTGCTTCTCTTCTCATCTCCCACGAGACGGATACTTCGACCCAACCATCACATCACATCCCTCCCCTTCCCTTCCTGTCCTTTTCCGTCACATCCCGATCCAATCCAACCATGGTCTCATTTCTTTTCCCGACAGACCAACCGGGGCTCCTTTGGCACATTGATGGTGACCACAGTAATGGCTTGGTTCCATTAGCTCTGGGTTTCCTCATTTGCGCAGGCCAACGCAGGCGCAGCTAACCTGCAGTGTACATCTGGCTCTTGTACAGCATGCCTCGTTTGATCCTACCCTCCTCTTCCCCGTCTTCTCAATTCCCGTCTCTTTGCCCCTGGTAACTTGGACAAGAATAAGAATAACACCCAACGGACGCGGATGGCCGACCCCAGTTGCGCCAGGTTTTCTTTCGCTGTACTTCCATCTGTACTAACTTCAGCCGGCCCATTCTGCAACCTCGTTGGGCTGTCTACGTCTTGCCTAGAGACCGATGCAGCCCGCCAATCTCGCCACCATGCGCAAAAGGAACAAGAAAAACAAAGTCCTATGGGGGACGTGGCGACCTGTCCTCATTGCGAAATCCGCCAAAGAGCCACGGGTAGTCGTCGACCCACTCTTGAGGCGAACCCCCCGGTTCGATGATGTCGCTTCCCGACTGCCACCAGCCAATATATGTGTATAGTACAACGCCCGCTGTGCTCCGTGGCCTTGCAGTGCTTTCACAATGCGGAGTGCCCTATGCTGTCCAACTTCTGTGAGCATGAGAAAGAATGCCGAAGCCGTTCATGGATGGCGTCTCGATGGAATGGACAATGCCGCGGCAAACCAAACCTTTTCCTTGGTAGGTACTCCATGCTGGCCCGGCCCAGCCCAAACCAACCCCAACCCGGGGACTCGGACGTTGTTGGTCTGGGCCTGGAACTTGGACGTCTGCTTGAATGGTTCGGTCTCTTGTTTGGTCCATTTCTGACCCGGAGAGACGGGGCACAATCAAAACACTTTACGTATGGGAGCGACCGCTTTTCTGTCGGATATCAGAGGCAGAGACAAATCAGTGACTAGGGTGCTTGTCCGAGCTGCCTACAATGTTGGAAACACAGCAAAGCATTGACGGCTATAGATGGGAGATAGTTCTTGGACAGATACAAAGGATATCAAGCAACGGCCTTGCCCAAAAGGGGTTAACAAACAGGGCTCGACGCGGATCCCCTGTACGACATCGTTGGGCGACCCACTTGACATGGCCCATCTCGACGCTTGAGTCTTGACAGTCGGCTTGCGATGCTAAGACCAGCCTACAAGGGGTCTCTCGACGCAATCCGGCCATGTACAACTATGACCGAGGTCGCGGGGCATGGGTTACCCCTTCTCGATGCTCTCGTGCGCTCTTTGCCTACCTACCTACCTACCTACCTATAGACTCTGCATTAGGCTGGGAGAGCTCAGGGCTGACCGCAATGCACGGGCATGGCTCTGCTTTGCATTGCACAACGTTCTCGCTAGATGCTCCCGCCAAGCTTTCCCCGGTCAGAATGACCGTCGTTTTGTGTTCCCGTGTCGACCGAATGCCATGCTATGCGGCAATGGGAACGCGCACTTACCTTACCTGCCCTACCTACCTAGGTACCCTGCCCGACTACCCGTTACTAGTGATTGAGGCAGGCGGGGGCGGATGTTCGTCTTCACCTTCTACTACCTAGGTAGGTACTTACTTACAACCCTTCCTTCCTTCCTTCCTTCCTTCCTTCCTTCCTTCCTTCCTTCCTTCTACCTTTTCCTCTTCCTGCTCTTATCATTTCCCTTATTCTTTTTCTTCTTCTTTCACTTCTTCAACCCCCCCCCCCCAATATTCTCTGGAGCCAACTCTGCAAGGTTCGCCTTCTCCAGCTTCTGTGCCGATAAAACCAACTATTTGGGTCACGCGTCGCCCACACAGTCGTCATTCCGGAACACCAGAGAACAAGGCATTGCCTAAACAGGCCGGTATACGCCCCCAAGGTGCATATTTGGGGGCCCTTCATTTTCGGTAAATATCACGTCCAACAGCCATCGTTCTCCAAGGTCTCCTGCGAGTAACCCCGGTCGCTCACCAACACAACGAGACAGCACCCAGCCATTACGTCTCTTTTGGAGCTAGCGTACGGTCCGTCGAGAAGATTCAGGCCCAAGATTTCATAAACGCAGACCAACCATTTCCAGTTGTGACTTTGAAGCACACGGGTCATTGTTAGCCTTGGGCAGGGGGGTGGGGGGGGACAGAGAGCCAACGACCTGGGCTGAGTCGGACTAGGCTTCTTTCTCCACGACGGCCAAATTCATCTCCACAACCCAGGCAGCTCTTGCTTGTCGACCCTCCCTCCTGCAAAGGGGCGGATCGAACAACCCATCTGCTCGGTCCGCACCCGCAGCTAGCATCTCTCGCACGTACATTGACTTAGAAGGTACAAGTGATTGCCATGACCCGTTGCATCTTATACATTATATCCCTCCATCGAGTCACAGCCCTCCCTGCGGCAACTTCTACGTTGCAAGACGCCGGACGCACCAACGCCTCTCGACTGTGACCTACCCAACGCGAGAAACGCTGATAGATTGGCAAACAGCCAACAGCCAAGCTGTGTATACTTTCCATTTGGCATCATCGGTGTGATAGTTTCCTTGTTGGGCCCCCGTTTTCTTCTATTTTCCTCCGCTTCGGTTGGCAGGTCTGACGATGGCAAACAAGCCAGCCCACTCCCGACACCTCATTGCAAGCCAATAACCACAGTCTCGGATTCGTGTCACGAAGAGATATAAGACGGGCGACATCTCCCGCCTTTCAACCCTCAGAAAGACACACTCTTCATCCAGCCAGGACAACCATAACAACAGCAACAACTACCATCACAGCACGCACCAGACTTTCCAATATTGCCATATATACTGAAACTCCATAATCAGTCTCAAACACGAGCACGTTCTTCACAACCCACCCTTACTCTCTCCTCTCTCTCAACGAAGCTTCATTTCAACCAAAATGTGCAGCAGACCCATCATCACCTACGCGTGCGGCCACGTCACGGTGGAAGCGTCGTACGCTTGCGCCAGCGCCAAGACGTCGAGCAAATGCCCAGGAGTGGTCGACAGGCCCGAATACAAGTCTGTGCCGTGCTATACATGCCAGGCGAACGGACAATCGTAGGTCAGTTACAAGGCCCATCCTCCGCGATGTGCCGACTGACAGAAATGTTTCATCATAGATTCTATCGACTACGCAAAGTAGACTGGGAATCAAAGCAGAGGTTGTGAACACCTTTCGCCGGTGACTTTTTTCGGGTCATGAGGCTCACGCCTTCGAGATCGCTTCTCTTTTTCTTTTTCTTCTTCTACTTCTTCTTCTTCTTCCTCGTCTTCCTCGTCTTCCTCTCTACAACAGCACGGTGCCGACGACTCCAGCAGGATACGGCTTTTTAGAAACGAATCCTGGTTTCCCTCGTTTTGTTCGTCAGCATGCTGGTCTTGTCACACCCTTGCATTTTCTCACCCTTCTTGTTTGTTTTGCGACAACGGACGACAAGGGATATCAAACACGGGGTTTCTTAGATTTCTGGAGGTAGTCATCAAGTTTGTCGGCCGGCGCACAGCCCGGACAAACGCTTTTTCTGCCTGTACCTCTTTTGTTTCATGGGAACAATTCAATCATTCAAAACCGAACCCTCTTTCATTTGTGTTTCCGCAAGTGACCTCCGATAGCCAGGCCGGCCCATTGATGGCCGAATAAGCCTCACATAGCCTCCGTCAAGGGCGCATACACGGCAGGCGTATGACAGCAGTGCGACGACGCTTCATCACTGCCGCTGCGATACAAAGCGAAAGCGCCAGCCGGGCTGCCTGCATCTCCTGTCGGGCCGCGTCTGATGGCTCGAGCTTTCGGACCCCAACCAAGAGGCGTCGGTCTCGAAACGGGGCTGGGGCGGCAGCCACGAGAATGCGGCCGAAACGGCAACCTGTTGGACTGCCGTAAAATTCGAAAGGTGGCACGGCAGTAAACACACGGGAACGGTCCGCCTGCAGAAGCATGCCGCCTCGTCCGACGGCCAACGGCATGTCGCGTGGAGACAGGATTTTCTTCTTCTTCTTTTCTTTTCCCCTTCTCTTCTTTTCCCCTTTCCCCCCCACCGTCTTTCTTCTTTTTCTCTACTTGCCTCAGCAGAGTCGTACGCACCCCCACCCCCTGTCGATATCCGAGAAAAGGCGATCATGCAGACCACAAGACGTCGCAGGGGGTGGGGGGGGACAAAAAAGAATAAGCCTTGGGGCAGGGTGGAGGCATCTAAACCTTCGGCCCCCTAAAAAAAAGCCTCCTTCTGTCATCTTCTCTTTTTCTTCCCTTTTCTTTTCTTTTAAGAAGAAAAACAAAGGTGGAGAGGGTTGCCATTATTCCTGCCCACCGGCAATCCGTATGTGGTAACCCCGGAGCAACAGGCCACGAATTGGACGCCCGTCGGAAAATGCAAGCAAACAGCAGCGGTTTCCGCCGCACGATTCCCACGACCCAGCATGGGGATTGCGTCATGTGATTACAGGTTTGGCTCTGGGCGCAAAATCATTGATGCGAGGGCGGCACGCGCGAATGGAGCATACCCAGCCCGCGGCACAAAGCCGCGTGCTTTGCGCGTTTCCAATGTCGACTTTTCTCTCTCACCCCTCCTTCCTCTCTCTCTCTCTCTCTCTCTCTCTCTCCCCTTCCCTGTTGATACGGATGTCTACAGAGGAAGTTGCTTGGCTTCTAGTTTCCTCCTTGTTTTCCTTTTTTCCGAGTTTGATAACAGCTTTCTGGAAATAAATCTCGAATGCACGCACGCGATGAAGGGGGAAGAGAGGAGGACGGGACGACAATTCAAGCCAGCCGAGGGTGAAGACTAGCACGCACCTGTCAGATTTCACCTCTGTCTCTGGCTCTGTAGGGCGGACAAGGGTGTCAAGGCAAGAAAGAAAACAAGCCACACTATATGTATGCCTGCCTGCCACCCACCTTTTCGGCCGATGTTACGCTATGCGTAGTAAGCTACCTATCCGTACCTAGGTATGTAGATTACGCTACGTTAGTGCAACGGCGGGGACTAAGAACAACCTCGTGCGCCGGGAGAGACGAATCAGATAGGACGGGGTCGGATAGGAAGCCTTCTAGTTCCTTTCTTTCCCACATACCTCAGTCATGGCGACAGTCAGGGTCGTCTGTGTGTGTGCATGCGTGTGTGCGTGTACTTGCGCGTTTGTAGTAGTGTACGTCCAACAAAGTGCTGCAGAAAGACCAAATGGGCAGGACGACGACCAATACGATATGATGAGGACCAGGATCAGCGGGCAGTTCAGGAAGACAGACCAGAGACAGTCACGCCCGGGCCATTGAAACATTGGCAAAGCTGGCACGCGCGCTCAGGCTAGACTTTCTCTTCTCTCTCGTTTTGTTATGCCCATGGCCCGGGGTACGACCAGGCAGGGCAGGGTATAGGGCAGGGCACGACGGGATAGGAACAGGCTGGCCGGATGTAACCCGTCCTTGAATCCATGTCATCAACAAGAGAGCCCCCCAAAAGAAGATGACGGTTGACTGCGCGGGTACTTCTGGAGAGAGAGGGAAATACCTATCCTCAGTCCCCAAAAGGCAAGATGAGACGAGACGAGACAAGACAAGGTCAGGGAAGGGAAGGAAACGCAAGGACAGGAGAGGGCAGGGTACGGCAAGAAGAACAGATAGGAGGGTGATGAGGAAGATGGGACGAAAAGATGGAGATGACGCGAGCAGGAGCTCAGCTTACGGGACACAAGAGGAGAGGGCATGATTCCAGGGGAGCTCTACTAAGGTAAGGTACGTGCGTACACCCCTGCCGGTCTGTCATGTGGGCCGGGAGATTGACAGGCCGACGGCATCACAGCCCCTGCTCCTGCTCTCTCCAGCTTTGTGGCGTGCTGTGCTGTGCTGTGCTGTGCTGCTTTGCGTTTGTACTGTGCTGCGGTATACTTACCTACCTATGTAGCTCGGCGGGTACTTACCTACCTAGGTATGTACGTATATGGTGTGCAAGTCGGAAAATGTGCCATGTACAGAAAAAGTAGCAACAGCAGCATTCCTCCTTCCCCTTCTTTCCCTGCCCGTTTCCTTGACCTTGCACATCTTTCCCTCGTTCTCCCGACGGCGGAAGCTCCGTCCACCGTGACCTTCCTCACCTTGGCTCAACCCCTGCCTTACCTGAAAGTGAACCTGCCTTGGTACCTACCTAGGTACTCGTACTGAGGGGAGCCACCCCCTCCCCCCTGACCTTGTCTTCTTTCGAATCTCGGTAGGGGGAAAGGGCAGGAACGGGCCAAAGCTCGGATAAAATCATGTCCACCTTCCTCCCACCGGTGACCGGGGATGCGACAGCGCCCATCTCTCTTTGTTGAACTTGCCCCAAGCCCCTGCCGTGCCATCGCTCCAGCTACCTGGCGTTAGGAGTACAGCGACCCGGTTGTTGGAAGGCCTATCTCGGGGTTAGTCTGGACGACCTTTCCACCTTGTCCTTCCCCTCCCTCTTACCAGCCACCTGCGACTCAGACCCTCGTATCATCTGGCCTAGGCCACCCTTTCTGAGAGCCAGAGAGGTGCATGGGAGAAGAAGACTGGATGGACGAGGGGAGATGGAAGACAAGACGAACGACGTGTGGCGGGCAACCGACGACTACCCATCCGCCTGTCCGTGCGTGCCTTGCCTTGTCTTGCCTTGCCTTGCCGCGCCACGTCTCTCAACGACGAGATACGGCATGTCCCATACGTCAGAGGAATAAGGTTTTTTTGGGGGGGTTTTTTTTCTCTCTAATTCTTTGTCACAGGCATGAAGGTACGTCCATGCACGAACTCTGCCTACTTTATGCTTGTATTCTAGTGCCACCATGCCATACCACACCTCACCCGTCATACCTAGGTACCTTAATCTACTGTAGGTCTGCATCTGTGCATGCTTGTCTGGTTGACAACATGCCACACATCTCAACCGGACGAAGTCAACTGGACGAAAGTATCCGAAACCAAACGCACTCACTCCATCGCAGGTAGACTTGCGCCCGCACGCGTACACGCACAGGCAAGCATGCCGCTCTCCTCCTCCTTTCGTCTCGAGACGCTACTATGCTGCCTACGCAGTTCCGGACACGCGACTTGGTCGTTCCTAGAGCCCTGGTTTCTTTGCCGTTCACAACCTTGTACGACCACCATTCTCACCAAGAGAACGCCCTGATGTGTGTCAAGTGGTCTCATTCCCACGTCATATCGGCACATCGTCACCATCTCGACGTTGGGCTTCGATTTTCCCCTCCCCGCCAAGCAAGCACTGCTTCTTACCCGACTCACATGTTACTGGCAGTTGGATATTGACCAGGAACCCAAGCAAGCTCGGTAAAATGGCCTTCCGGGGGGTGTGGCTGCCCGTAACAGGAGAATGGATGGCCGTGATGCGAGCGGGTTTCCCGATCTGTTTCCTTCGCCAGTTCGGATTCTTGCGCCAAAAAAGCGGGGCACTACACAGGCTGCTAGGCCAGAGAGAGGACAGACGAACAGATGGACAGACAGACGATATCCGATGAGCGGCAGCCACGCCCGAGAGTCCTGACCCGTCCGCCTCGCACTGACCATCCCGCGGCCGGCACACGAAAAGGTACCTACCTAGGTATGGTTTGGATGATGTCTTATGTCTTCCTAGGCCTTACGAATGCATGTACCGAAATGCTGACTGGTGTTTTAGCAGACGGAATAAGACAGCCACAAAGTTTGCTCAACAACCCCCGAAATAACCAAAACAGAAAATAGCAACCGAGGCGTTTGTGCCATTGTTTCCCGACGATTTCCCGTCCGAACCCATCCCTCACTGATGTTTTCGCCCTGCCAGGTCAGCCAGCATCCATGCCTACGTACAAAGCATGCGCACAAACACCTTCACCTCTGTCCGGTCCCATGCTGCAGTGACACACTACTACCACGGCTTCACAGACCAAGCAGCCAGGGGCTGTGCCCATCTTCAACAGCTTGGCCAGCGTCCTTCCGCTCATTGCGGATTGTCGGCCGCCACCGGCACACCCTATCCCCCCCCCATGCGCTTTGGGGGTTGCAAAGCAAAAAGCAAGCATGCTGACAGGTCCGTGGCGCCCGCCTGTCTGGTCAGCCGGCGGCTATGCACATCGCTTCAATCCTGCATAATACCAATCATCGACGTCAAAAAAGTTCACAAACCTCCTTCATTGTGCCGCAACATTGCACTTTTACATCAACATGACTGAACCACGCCGCCGACCTGCAGAAGGGTAGCCCGCGACGCCGCGATACTCCTTTTTCTTCCTCCCACGTCTCTTGCAGTCACTGCTTCTCTGCAGTTCACCGACCCTGCTGCCAAAAGGCTAAGCAGGCCGGATCCCAGCAACGCTCTTCCTTCGCCAGATCGAGGTCAAACCAGCGACGAGAAGCCGAATTCAGTCCGATACCCGGCTGCTGGCGGTCGGTTGACCGAATAGCGAGGGTGGCACGGTTTGCCGTTGATCCCCTCCCAAGGCATTTATTGTCTGCCTTGTCCAGCCTCCTTCGCATGGGCCCATGCCCAGATGGTGAAAGGATAAGAACGGCAAGAAAGGGTGCGGACGCTCGAAAGGGACCCCAAGTCGCGGCAATCCTCTGCCCCCATTCGCGAACCTCCCCTCTCGCCTTGCTCAATGCCCCGTACTACGTCAAGGGTAGGGTCTGCCCTTGTAGTGGACATGATCGATATTTTGCGGCCCACGGTTCGAGCGTTTGGCGCTTCGTTCGTGTCTCTCGACAACCGTCCCCCGTCCTTATGTGACTGACGGAATGTTTGATGACGGACTCTTGAGAGCAGATGAAAGGATGGCCAAGAGCTGACACACAGTGTTGATTTGACTCCGCGCAAATACCGCCTCGTTGTGGATCCGCGACGCTCAATGCCCTTTTCTGTCTATTCAACTCTTCTCTTTCGAGCCATTGTTCCCCTCGTAAAGACGAAGGCCCGTTTTCTTTGCGCATGTTGTGGACCTGCCTTTCTGTTAGGGCCCCTGCCCGCCGGCTCCGGCTTCCTTGACCCGTTGACCGGGTCCTTGCAAGACCCGAGACCAACGCGCATAACAATATTGCCCCCAGTTTACCGCAAATTTGGAGCCCACAATCAGCTCTGTATGCAGTAGTCGGCAAAGGCGCCTGAGTTAAAACTGTTCATGGTCGGTTCAAGGGAAGAAAGGTGAGGAGAATGGCGCAGGACCGGCTGTGTCGGTCCATCGGCGACGGCCCGGCTTCCCCCCCATTCTACTTCTTCGCATCTTGACGAGTCAACGCTCCACGTACCTGGTTGTCGCATTTCGTTTCTACCCTCAAAACCGCACTAGGACTGGTGCCGCACCACCGCCCACGCATTTGCGCATGTTGGAACCAACCACTTTCAAGAGGCGCGCCTTGGCGTCTTCACGCGCCCAGCGCGAGGGAACGCGCGAATCAGACATCGGGCCTTCGACTGCTTGTTGGTGCGGCCTTACAAGGGAGCATCCATTCCCTGATCCTATGACCCTCATCACCACCGTCGTCGCCAAACTTTGCCAACCCAGGGAACCTGCATGGGCTCTTTGCTTTTCCGCCTCGTCGATACAATTACGATGCTAGCCATGCATATGACAGAATCAGATTGCCGTACCTATTGGGGTGATGACTCGTACTATTCGAGTTACGGTTGATGTGATGAGACCGGTGTTTGTGAGATGGAGAGTCAAACAGAAGAGGGGGAGGCGCCCGGGAAAGGAGTCCGGAAAGACGCGTCTCTCGGGCATACCCATGAATACCCATGGACCATGATCCATTCATCTTGCAGATGTCGTATCCTTCCCGGATGTCTAGAGAGACATAATGTTTGTCTCCGCCTTTGCATCTCACCTGACGGACCACTCTCCTGCCCATCTCGGTCCGGAATGGGCCACATCCACTTGGCTGTTTATCCGTACCCAAGAGAAGGAACAACAAGGTCTCACAACGGGACCATACCTTACACATGAATGAACGAAAAAGTAGTGGATGCAAGAGTAGGAATAAGCAAAAGAAAAGGAAAGAAGCTGACGATGCCCGCCCAAGATGCGGGTGGCGCCGCTGTCCGCGCCGCCCGCTCACTTGATTCCCCCCTTCTTCACTTTCTTGCCGAGCGCGCCTCCTCCCTCCCCCCCCCTCGCCGTTGCGTCTTGGCGTTTTCTTGTTATTATTTTTCTAAGCATCCGGGCAAATGCACTTTTTCTGTGACGTGGGCCCTTTTCTCGAGCCGATTTGGCGGGGGGGGGGGGGGGTTCTTGTTTGGCCCGTGGAATTGGGCAACAAGGAGGAGGCGCCGACAAGCGACACTAGGCATCGAGGCGGATGTGATGGACGACGGGCCAAGGTCGCGGTCCCAAGACCCGTCTCTCTCCAGCATCACATCCGCCCTCCCGCCCTTCTTCCCCCATTCCTCGGTCTATGGATACCTATCTGCGTATTGCGGGCACCGACACTGTGACTCTGCGCGGCGTACGCAGTCGGCATGCAGGCTTCATCGAGATGGAGATCCGGGTCAAGGCGACAGGCACAAGGGCCGCGGCATCAACAGGCACCAAGGGATGGGACGGCACCAACTAGTGACATGGTGTAGCGGGGATGAACAGGAAGACAGACGGCAGACACACGGCAGACAGCGGCAGCAGGTATGCCTTCACAGGCGGCAAAAGTCACAACCACGGCCCAGAGTGGTGGCAACAGTCTCATCCATTTCAGAAGCGGCCATTTGGATATGCGAGATTGGGGGACCAATCTCCGTCTCATTGCGAGAAAAAAATTCCAATCTGTGGTTTTGCATCTTCATCCTCATCTCAAATGATCGAGGGCGCTGATATGGGGTTCCTGTCTCGTTGCCATTTTCCCTGTACACATCAAAACCATGTCCGGAGGCCGGACAACACCAACGACCTCCCCTGCTTCCTCTCCTCCCGGTCCGTCCACCCCTTCGCCTCAATCGCCTTATTGTACAAAAGTCAGCTTTTTACAGAAATCATCGCAAGCTTTTTTGCTTCTTTGAGAAAAGTTTTTTTTATAGTGTGGATTTTTTGTGTGCGTGAGAGGGTATGTTGCTGTCCGCCCTGCTTCCCCAGTGCCGAAGCCTCTAAGCCTTATGTTTGCGGCATGTAGCAATCTTGTGTGCTGTGTTGTCTCTGCGAGCACTTCTATGATGTGTATACTATGGCCTCCGCACGAAAAAGAAAAAGGGAAGATGAAATCTCAGTGACAGCCTGCGTCTGTGATGTGAGATATGATATTCCAATCGAACAGAACTGGTTAAGCCGTAGCATCATTAGTCGGCGTATTAGGAAAAGTGAGAGAGATAGTGCCGAAACGAGGACGCTGTTGGATGCATCATCGTGAGTCGACGCACTATTAGTTGCCAGAACCGCCTGGTCCGGGAGTTCGGGGCGACCAGGATGGCGACTATTGCAGGTTAGATTTGGAATTAAATCAGCGGATACTCGGAAGACTTACTGTTGGCGAGTAGCTGGGGCTGGTCGGCGACTGCTGTGCTCCCGCAGTCTGTTGGAAGCTCGGGCTTGTGGGGGAGTACTGAGCCGGCGACGTTGGAGACCACGTCGGTGACGCGGGTGAGTACGACGGCGACGTGGGACCAGCCCCGTGGAGGTTGGGGGATGCCGGGCTGTAGTTCGGACTGGCCGGCGAGTAGCTCGGGGAGGTAGGGGAAGCGTACTGAGCCGGTGACGTCGGGGAGTAGTGCCTGGGAGAAGAGGGAGATGCCGGCGAGTAGCTCGGCGATGTCGGGCTGTAGTTGGGGCTCGCAGGGCTGGTAGGCCGCAGCATAGGCGATGTCGGGGAGAACGACGGCGACGAAGGGCTAAACTGGGGCGAAGTAGCTCCGTAGCGGCCAGCAGCCCCGTCCATGAGCGGCGAAGTCGGGGAGTAACCAGCGTTGGGCGACGAAGGCGAGTACCCGCCGTATCCACTGCTGAAAGGCGATGTTGGTGACGTGCTGAAGGGACTGGTCGGCCGTCCCGGGCTAGCACTCGAGTACGGGTTCACGGAGCCGATGCCGCCGAAACCACCGCCGCCGTACTCGGTACCGAAGCCAGTAGGAGAATCGGAGCCAGCGCCAACGATGGGAGAGAAGTTGCCGGCGGCGGGAGAGCTGAGAGACATGTACCCAGAGTCAGCCATGGGCGACCCAGAGTCGTACGGCGTGGCAGCGCCGCCAGCCTCGCCGCCCTTGACAGGCATGCCAGGCATAAGACCCATACGCGAGTTATCGCTAATGACAGTCTCGAGCATTTTGGGATCGAGAAGGACATCAAAGTGACCAGTACCCATGGGTGCCATCTGGCCGAGCATGACGTTCTCGGAGATGCCGCGGCAGTCGTCCAATTCGCCCACAGCTGCAGCCTCGAGAAGAATCTCGACAGTTTCTTCGAAGGAGCAACGCATGAGAGCACCGGTGTCGGCACGGTTGATACCGTGACGAGTGACAGCAGAGATGGTACCTCGGTACGTCATGACATCGCAAAGAAGAGCAAGATGCCTGTGGTTGACGTAGGAACCGTCGAAAGCAAGCACCTGAGTCAACTCTCGGACCAGGGCCGCTCTGGCCGCCTCGATACCGAAGACTTCAACGACCTGCCACAGGTGGTTTGTGTAGGTACGGTTCGAATCGACACCGTCTACAGCCAAAACCTGGCGGAGAGCAGTTCCGGAAGTGTCCAAGTACCATTCTGAGCAGCGCTCATCAGCCTTGGCAGCCAACAGTGCACCGTCCTCAGTCTCAATGAGCTTGGTCTCCTTGTTCAAGAAAGCTCTTTCGATACCCTTCACACCACGAAGGGAAAGAGTATCGAGCAAGTGGGTCTCGAGTCTCTTGAGCATGACGTCATCTTCGATCTTCTTCTCGCCATCCTCATCCTTGTTGTCGTTACCGGCGTGCATAGGTCGAATGCGAATGATTTGCTCCTCAGCGTTGTTGTCACTAAAAATGACAGCCAAGTCGTTGGGATACTCCTCCTTGATTCGTCTAGCAACGTCCTCGACGGTAAGCTCCTTGTCGAGAAGCTTCTGGCGGTCCAATGTAAGACGCAGCAACCATCTGGACTGATCTTCCGTCTTGTCATGGGACTCGTCAGGAATGAGGTAGTAAGACTCGACCATGTCAAGATCATCAGGGATGTTCGTTGAAGTAATCTCGGGATCGTAGTAGATTTCTGTGACTGCGGTCACTGAGCGCAGCGTTGTGTGCTCAACGGTGCTGCGGAGAGCCTTGGCGGCTTCTTGACTCGCGTTGTCCTCACCGCTCAAGTAAACAACCATGGAAGGAGTCTTGATATTCTGAGCCAAGTTGAGAATTTCCTTGAGACGAGGGACACCAAGCGTGACGTTCTTGGAAGAAACACCAGCGAAATGGAAAGTGTTCAGAGTCATCTGCGTAGCGGGCTCACCAATGGACTGGGCTGCAATAACGCCCACCATTTCACCGGGACTGACGAAGGCTCGATCCCAACGGGCCTCCAACTCTCCCAGGACGTGCTCAAAGGCCATCTTGTTGAGGCGTTGATGGCAGGCAATGCGCTTGAACGCAAGTCGTGAGCGAATCTGGGCCTTGAAGAGGATCGTGGCACTGTAGTCGGCTTCCTTGGAGATATCGTCGTTGCCACGGACGATAGTCATCCGGTTGAGCATTGCCTGAACCGCCGGGATAACGTCTTGCGGCCGCAAATCGCTTCTCTGGAAATCCTCAACAGCGAAAAGCTTCTTGGAGGTTTCCATTAGACGAACAATATTCAACGGAAGCTGCATTGTCTCATCATCCTTCCGCTTGAAGTTGATCTCGCGAACTTGCTTGCGGTCGGCTAGAAGAGCTTCGAATTCCTCGTCCAAGAGCTGCTGGACCGATGGGTCGCCCGCAATCTCATTACCGTACTCGAGCCACTCGAGCTCTTCAGGTCTGTTCTCGTCCATGACATCGAGCCGGAAACGCTCAGTGAACTTCTTGTTCGACATGTTGAGGTGATCCATACGTTGCTTCTCAATGTAGATGGCATCCAGGCCATCCTCACCGTACAGGAACTGCAGAATATCACCGAGGGAGTTTCTGACGGTACCATCATACTTGGCGCTGACGTCCTCAAGCGCCTTGACGAGACGGCGCTGGATGTAACCGGTTTCGGCAGTCTTGACAGCAGTGTCGATCAAACCCTCTCTACCAGCCATGGCATGGAAGAAGAATTCACTGGGTGTGAGACCACGGAGGTATGAATTCTCGACGAAGCCGCGAGCCTCGGGAGAGTAGTCGTCCTTGGTGAAATGCGGGAGAGTGCGATACTTGAAGCCGAAGGGGATACGCTTACCCTCGACAATCTGCTGTCCAACGAGGGCAGTCATCTGGGAAATATTGATGGATGAACCCTTGGAACCGGACGAGGCCATGGTGACAGCGTTGTTCAAATCCTTCAAACTCTTCTGGGTGGTGGTACCAGCCTTGTCACGCGCCGTGTTAAGAGCCTTGGAAACCTTGCTCTCGAAGGTCTCACGGATGTTCATACCGGGCAGAGGCTCCAGCTCGTTAGCAGTAGCTTGCCTTGTGTACTCCTCGACCTCGGCCTTGTGCTCGTCGATGTGGACCTGGACCTTCTCGATAGTGACTTTGTCGGGAATCGTGTCACCGATGCCGATACTGAAACCGTTGTGTAGGAGCCAGTAGTTGACGGTTTGCTGAACCCCGTTAAGGAACTTCATAGCCGCCTCAGGACCGTGCTCGTTATAGACAATGTGAACGATACCGCCACTGGCAGCGCCAATGTTCTTCTTGGAAAGCAGACCGTACATGATCTGTCCAGACTGAATGAGGAGACCCTCGTCCTTAAGAGGGTTGTCCTCCTTCGAATCCGGAGCGTTGTGAAGGCTAACAATACTGGGAACTGCCAAGCTCATGATCTGCTTGCCCGTCCACCTTGGTCTGGGCCGAACAATGGCGGGTGGAGGAATGATGCCGTCCCAGTTGGGAACCCAGAGCATGATGTTCATGACCTGCTCTTTGCTAAGAAACACATCACGACGGCAGAGCTTGTAGGCACCGGCAAGAGTATCTTGCACGATACCCATTAGAGGGCCGTTTCTCTGAGGAGAAACAATGTTGATGGGGACCAGGCAAAGCTCCCTGACTTCGGCCCTCGTCTCTTCACTTTGGGGGACGTGAAGATTCATCTCGTCACCGTCGAAATCGGCGTTGTATGGCGAGGTGACGGACAGATTGAGACGGAAAGTCGAATAAGGCATGACGCGAACTCTGTGACCCATCATAGACTCCTTGTGGAGGGACGGTTGACGGTTGAAGATGATGTAATCACCAGTGATCAAATGACGCTCGACCTTCCAGCCGTACTCGAGCGAAATTTGTCCGGCGCGGCGGTGGTGACGAAGATCAATTCTCGTACCATCGGTACGGATGACGTACTTGGCACCTGGATGCTCGTTGGGACCGTTCTGTACAAGCTCGTGGAGTCTTCCAATGTTGTACGGAGTAACCGTCTCCGGATAGGTCAAAGTTCTTGCAATACTCCGGGGTACGCCGACTTCATCGAGAGAAAGGTTAGCGTCACCCGTGATGACAGTACGCGCTGAGAAATCGACACGCTTTCCCATCAAGTTGCCACGAAGACGGCCCTCCTTTCCCTTGAGACGTGCGCGAATGGCTTTAACGGGACGTCCACTCTTCTGTAGGGCGCGAGGCTGCCCGGCAATGTCGTTGTCCATGTATGTGGCGACGTGGTACTGCAGCAACTGCTCGAAGTCTTGTGCGATGTGAGCAGGCGAGCCTTCACGGATAGCTTGCTTGACGTTGCTGTTGGCGCGGATAATATCGCCGAGCTTGTATGTCAAGTCATCTTCGTTTCTCAGTCCTTGGCCAGTACCGTCCATGGAAATACTGGGACGCACAGGCGGAGGAGGAACAGGAAGGACAGTGATGATCATCCACTCTGGGCGGGCGTACTCTAGGTTGAGTCCCATGTCTCTCAAATCGTCGTCGCTGATGCGACGCAGGATGTTGTGAGCCATCTCCGGAGTGATCGGAGGTTCCTCCTTCTTCTTAACACCATCTTCGCCTTGGGCCTCAAACTTTGCAATCAGTTGCAAGGCCTTGTGCCGCACCCTAGGTTGAATGTTGCCACAGCCACCGTGGTTGACGGGAGCCTGCTTCATGTTCAGGCCATACTCTCCGTCGTCGGGCTTCTGTTCCTTGACCTCGTTTTCGCAACGGGTCTTTTTCTTGCAAATGTTCCAAACGCGGTTGAAGCGAACCTTAGGGTCTCTCGTGTTCACTGCTTGGAGAAATTCAGGGTCGCTCTGAAAAGCCAGGTTAGCACAATCGAGTCAAGGCGGCTGTCAAACATCGTAGAGTAGACTGACTCTATCGGCCAAGACCTTGCTGCAATTATGGCAGACAATCTCCAGAACCTTCTTGACTTTTTTGATGAAGCCAGGATGGTAGACGGGCTTAGCCAGCTCGATGTGGCCGAAATGACCCGGGCATTCGCCCATCGCCTGGGAGCAGGTCTTGCACTTGAACTGACGATCGATGGAGCCGAGAAGAGGGTCGTTCAGACCGCCATCACGAGGCTTGGTCCGCGTCTCGTCCATGGTCTCGGGGTAGACGCAGTGGCAAACACTCATGTTCTTGATCTCCTCGGGAGCCATGAGACCGAACTGAATCTCCTCGACCGTCTTAATCGGCGCACTCGAGTGCGTGAAGTAAAGGTTCGCCATGTTGACGGTATTTCCGGGTCGTATGATAGGAAAGGTGATGAAGGGTATTCACAAGGTACGAGGTCGAGAAAGAGGGCAACACCCGCCGATAATCGTTGCGTGAAGCTGAGGCGTCGCAAACAAGGCGCAGTAAAATCGGAGGGCAAGAATCTATCGCGCGAAACGCTTTTCGAGATGCAAAAAGTCGGGGAAGGTCGTCCTACGATGGCGCTCTTGACCACGCCAGTCCCCGGCCAGCGGCCCAGGAGAAGATTCCACTGATCCTCCCAATCGCCGCCACCTTCAGAGCGTGAATAAATCGGAAGGCGGATAAAATCGCGGTTACGTCTAGTCGTATATCAAGACGAAAATGAGTGTGCGGTCCAGGGGCGCGCTTTCCGACGCGCGTGGTGATGGGCGATGCGTGGGTTGACGAAGTTGTAGATGTGAAGACCGTGGAGGCGAAAGTGAGGAGCGAGGTCAGAAACAAATCTTGCCTTGGGGCGGCTGGTGCAGCCTGAAAGAAATACGCTAGCCGAATTCGACAATGACCCTCCTTTACCTGGCCACGCGTGCTCAAGGTCGAGGTACCCACAATCCCATGAAACACACCAAAATCAATGCTGAGCTCAAGTACCTTTATTGTGTCGTATCCTCTCGCATACCCGCGAAGGGAAGGGGGGGAAAGGCCTGGATTGCGCCGCTGCCCACCTACCGCTGAACTCCCTGTGGTTTCGAGGTACCGAAGGAGGAAATGTCACGGACCGCACCTCAGCTTATGAGTAGGGGGAAAATTACCCCATGACTTATGCAACAGGATAACTAATACCGGCATGTAATTAGGCATTGAGGTTCGTCACCTTTGACAAGCTCTACCACTTCAGGTACGTGTCGCTCTCTTGCGTTGTATGTACCAAGTATAACTCGGAAGTTACCAAGCAGCTCGTGAAGCGTCGAGTCCTTTACACTCCGTGCATACATCACATTCGCTGTAAACCCCGTGGGCCGTCGCGCTAAATGCTTTGACAGGGCCCCGCACACCAACCAAGCTCACCCCATGGCGACGCGATCCAACGCCATGTCACGCGTCTCGGGAACTTCTCCCTCACCAAGCCAAACGAAGCGCAACTGCAAGAAAACAACATGGGTATTGGTATTTGGTCTATCGTCTTCTGCCTCCCCTACCCGACCGTCCCTTTCTTGAAGGTATTTTATCCTCTACGACTTCGCTGTCTGGTATCTCTCCGTCCACACCTGGACTCCTTCTCCGCATGGTTCCGGTCGACACAGCAATGAACTCCTCCTCGCTATCGCTCTCTCCGAGATCGAAGAGAATTGGCATGCGAAAGTCCCCTGTTCCGCCAGAGTGCCCGTTCACAATAGTTGAGGTAACAACATCAACATCCTCGTCTTCCGCATCCAGCCGCCTCTTCTGCAACTCCTCCTGCCCATAGATATCGAACTCGTCCTCCATCTCCTCGTACTCCTGGTTCTCCTCGACCTGCGCAAAGTCGGGCGCGAGCCTGGACCATTTCTGCTCGGGTATGACAGACCATATGTATATCCTGCCGGTCTCAAGGCCGCACGTTGCAATGAACGGTCGCTCCGGATGCCATTCCACGACCCCCTGCTCTTCTTTGGGGCCATCCAGAATTCTGATGAGCCCTGTGCTGCCGATGCCTCTGTCCCAAACGTATATCTCGTGGTTATTGTACGTTGACGCCGCAACGTACTCAGAGGCCGAGCTGAACGTGACATGGTTCCATGACAGCCTGTTGACTTGATCAGAAAACTTGTGTTCCTCGGTGAAGTGTATCGTGTCGAGGTCGAGGTCCTCGGCCGCAAGGTTCGGAATGTGAAATGTTCGGACGATACGATCTTGCGCATTGATCAGAAGCACTCTTCCCGAGTTGTTCAGACGCAATGTTGTAATGACGCCGCTGCAGGGCTTCTCCGAGTATATCGTCTTCCTAGTCTTGACGTCGATGACGTTAATCCATCCCTTATTTGTCCCCGCCAAAATATGCTCGCCCGTAGAGGTATAAATGGTGGAGGTTGTCATTTGCTTCGCGTCGTCCTTCAGCTGCTTCTCGGTAGGCTCCCCATCTATGTCGGGTCGTTTCGGCACCGAGCTCAAGGGGTACTTGACGTCGGTGACGTCTGATACATCGACGAGAATTGGCTGCTCCTCGAATATTGAGGCGACAAACTGGTGGCTTGGCGCGTTAGCGAGGCTTTCGTCGCTTGACGCAAGGGACATGATAGGCTCACTGGTTGAAGGGGTTGAGCTCCGCAATGTACGCCGGAGCTCGAAAGCGGACTTCACGGTACCGCCTGCCGTCCTTTAGATCCCACAAGACGGCCTTCCATCCTTGACACGCCGACAATAGGTAGCGGCCGCATCTTGACCAGCTCAAAGACGTGATGCTCCTGTGGTGACCTCGCATCTTCCTTGCCACGCCCATAGTTTCAATGTCCCAGATGACCACTGTGCCATCGACTCTACCAGAGGCCAGGAGGTCGCCTGATCGGTTGAAGCGCAAACATGTTGAGTGGCCCGACCGGATTGTATTAGTGTTGTTGATGGCGTTGATGGCTTCGACGGCGGCGATGGCCTCATTCTCTTCGTTACTGAGAAGGAAGTTCATGGTCGCTGTCGTTTCCAGACCGGCGTGTCGGCTTTTTGGGGAAAGGAAACCTGACCCTCGGATCGGGGTGGCTGGTTAGTTTTGTTTGCGCAGAACAGCAAGCTCAAGGTTCGCCAAATGTCAGCCGTGCGTGCGGAACAGACTTTCTTATGTCTGCAAGGCTGAGGTGCTACAGGGGTCGGGCCCGCGGTTTTAGGCGCCAGGTACTGCTGGGCCCACTGAGGCAGTTGACGGCGCCTCTTGGATATCCTTCTGGAAGGTGAGTTTGGAGTTTGTCTGGAAGAGTGCACAGTGTAAATCAGGCGAGAAGCGCCCTTTTTTCTTCTTGTCTCTCTCTTCTTCTCACTTACCCACCTAGGTAGTTAGGACACCTGGATAAAGCGTGCAGAACAGAAATATCACGAGGGACAATAGATAAGCGCAAAGGGGTCGAATTATATGCTCGAAGGTGCATAGGAAGCGATGGAATACAACGAACTGTGCACCCTAATATACTGTGTTGCTGTTTAATCCTTGCATTGGGTTGCCAGCCATGAATGCTAATGAAGACGCTGGCACTGGGTAGCAAACTACCCCTCCCCCACCATCCCGCCTCATAGGCGAATTCTGTCTGAGAGTCACCACATCTGCTTCCCTGCTTTATACTGGAAAAGAAACTAGCCTCATAGTTTTTCATCATGGCCAACTCCAAGTACGACCCTGAACTTCCGTCACGACCACATATCACTTTCTGACTCTAGCACAGATTTGAATACGTCAAGAGCTTTGAACAACCAGACTTCCTGTTACCAAACACTTGGATTGTCGTCCGCATAGACGGAAGAGGCTTTACAAAGTAATAGGGGCTTACAATTCGGATTTCGGCGCGCACTTGACTGACAGCGTTCCAGACTCTGCGCCAAATATGCATTCGAGAAACCAAATGACAAGAGGGCGCTCGACCTCATGAATGCCGCTGCGAGAGTGGTGGTGACGGAGCTCCCGGACATCACCATCGCCTATGGTGTGAGCGACGAGTACAGCTTCGTGTTCCACAAGTCATGTACGCTATTCGAGAGACGGGCGAGGTAACACTCCCCTTTTTGGTTGCGCAATCTTCGGGTTCTCGCGACTAATATTGCTCAGTAAAATCGTGAGCACGGTAGTGTCAACCTTTACGGCCAACTACATCCACCTGTGGTCATCATACTTCACCGATACCCCGCTTTCGCCGCCTCTGCCCAGTTTTGACGGCCGGGCGGTATGTTATCCCACGGTAGCGAATCTTAGGGATTACATGAGCTGGCGGCAGGTTGATTGTACGTACCCGAGGCTGCGTCTGCACGCTTTCACGCGTGGTCATCAGCTGACAAGCCTAGGCCACATTAACAACCTCTACAACACAACCTTCTGGTCTCTTATCCAGCTGGGTGGCGTTGACAACAGAGAGGCGGAGAAGCTTCTGGCGGTAAGACTACTTCGCTCCGGGGGCTCGTCCGAACCTTAGCCAACACTTTCACAGGGCACTGTCTCCGGAGACAAGAACGAGATTCTCTTCTCAAAGTTCAAGATTAACTACAACAACGAGCCGGAAATATATAAGAAAGGCAGCGTCGTCTTTCGTGATGTATGTCCCCCCCTTATGTTTCATTCCATACCCCCACCTTCGTCTCAGCTCTCAACTCCCTTCTATTTCTTCCCACGTGGCTCATAGTGGGGGGGGAAATCCACTGACCACGGGGCAGTACGAGCTGGTCGAGCCGGGTACGTATAATGCCGCCTTGGCCGCCGACGCCTTGGCCGAGCCGGAGCAGCAGAGCAAGACCCAAGCGGAGAAGGACAACAAGAAGAGGAGCAAGGCCAGGGTCGTCGTCGAGCACCTCGATATCATCAAGGACGACTTCTGGGATCGGCGGCCGTGGCTCCTTTCCAACAAGCCTGGAAAGACGCCCAAGGAACCTTGACTCAAAGGCGTCACAATGTCTAGTCCAGGGCTGCCACATGAATGAAGACCCGGTCTGCTCGAATGTCGAAGGGCTCCCATCTTACCTAGGCATCCTGCCCAGTGCCTGGAGGGCAGGCTTCACCGCATCGGGGGCCAGTGAAGATGGACAGGTTGAGGCTCATCCAGGTTGAATGCGTGTGAGGAGAATGAGGTTAAAACTGCCGCATGGCGTGAACATGTCTGTTGTTATAGATGGCAGGCCTGAAGCCGACACCATGCCCCGAGCGCTTATCTATACCTCGGGTCTAAACCATTTGCTCCCAAAGCCCCTGATATGGCGTCTTCGCCAAAGCTTTCAAAGTCCTTGCGCCGTGGAAAAATTTCATTGCCAATGATGCTCTGTCGTCCTCGCGCGTGATTTTCAAGACCCTTGAGGGTCTAAATGCACGGCGTTCTTCTTATTGCCGTGGAATGCTGGTGAAAGGTCGGCACAATGTCGGTCCATCTCAGAACCAAGCCGGGTGGGTATCTGTAACCGGCCGTAGGTCGAAAGATCAAGACGTTATCTCTCATCCAGAACCCCCCTTCTTCGCTTTCCTCGCTTCCCTCTTGGCCTTCTTCGCCTGCCTTCTCGCCCTCCTCTCTTCCTTGGACTCCTTGCGGTCCCCCGAAGGAACCTTCGATGCCTTCTTTGCAGCTCTAACTTGCCTCTTCGCCTCCCTCGACGCTTTCCTCGCCTTCTTCGCCGCCCTCCTCGCCCTCCTCTCCTCCTTCGTCTCTCCCCTCTCCTTCTTCTCCTTGTTCTTCTTCGGACTTGCTTCCGTCTCGCTTTCCGAGCTCGTCGTGGTCTCCTTGCTTTCGGGTGTAGAGGCGCCGCTAGGCTCCTCCGCCTCCTCCCCCTTGGCCTTTCTCTCGTGCTCTTGGATCGTCCCCTCCAGGAACCCGCCTCTCACGAAACTCGCGTATAGCATCCACTTCCCGCCGGAAACCTTTTCGATCTGGTTCAGCCGGCCCTGCGTCACTGTTTGCGTCACCTGGCCCTTCTTTGAGGTGTCTAGTCCCTGAAGCTGCTCGTCGAACGCATTCATCCACCATGTGTCGCTCGTGAAGTGTGCCTTGGTGCCCAAGCCCTTTGTGTTGTCCTTGCGGTTCAGCAGGAGCGGCTTCGCAAGCCCGATAGAGTCGTCCGTGGCATGAAGCGAGTGACCTTTGCCGCGCCATCCTTGCGCTGAGAGGAGGGCGTGCGCGTCCATCCTGGGAGAGTTGTTGCGTCAAGGCTCGTTTCGATCAACTTTTTGTTTCGGTGTCTTCGTGGAGGAACCTCGATTTTCGAAGCCGATGGGGAGCGATGATCGGTCGGCTCTAAATGTCATGAGCGCGCGCACAGAAGTTTCATGGCCGAAGACCGATTTGGTTCCTCTTGTTGAGTGACGGTCGGCGGAGGGAGGATTGATTGCAACAGGGTCTCTGAGCAAAAAGTGGTCGGTGGACTGTAATTTTTCTTGAGCTTATCTTATCTTAGCTCAGTCACTTTCCGTACCCCCCCCCCACCAACACTGCAGAGGACCAGACACAGTGAGGTATTGCTCCACGGCCAAGGAGTCGATTGACTTGTACATTGTCGCAACGGGGGCTCGAATCAACAAAAACCTAGGTCTTGTCCGAGTCGGATTGTGACGGTTGCTTCCCACCTATGAAGCGCATGTCCCCGTAACCTCAGCACGAAAAGAAAACAGACCTCAATCACAATGCCCTGGAGGACAGTAGATATAAATGGCTAACGCCAAACCAGGTTTGGAAGTTTCTTCGTTGGTGAGGTATCTGAACTAAACACTTTGTAGCTCTTCCCTCCATGGTAGTACAAGCAGATGCCCCGACTTGATTTTTTGGTGTCCCGATACGCATCCTAAGAACATTTTTTACGCCTTGACCTTCTTAGCAGCGGGCTCCTCAGCGGCTTGGTCCAAAGCACGCTTCTCCGGCTCGCCAGCAAGCTCCCTCTCCGCCTTCTCGAACTTGGCCTGCTCCTCGGCAGTCATGTTCGGCAACAGCGGCTTCTCTTCACCCTCCGTGATGTTCAGGTGGAAAGTACGAATGATCGAGTCGGCATCGTCGATGGCAATCGGCCTGACGTCTGCCAAGGCCTTGATCTTCTGGGTGACGACTTTGATCTGAGCATCGGTCATGGTCAGGCCAAGCTGCTCGACACGGCTCTTAATAGCGTTCCATCCCGTCAACCTTGAGGCGAAGTGGACGTATCTGCTCATGCCGAAGTCGGCAGGATTGATGATCTCTGTAAGATACGTTAGATATCACTTTTCGACAACACAGCGTTCAGCGTTGGAGAAACGTACCGTATGTGCTAGGGTTGTTAAGGATGGCCTTGGCGTGGATACCGGCCTTGTGAGTGAAGGCGCAGAAGCCAGTGATGTAGTTGTTGAAAGGAATGTTGATCTCAACGGACTCGGCAACAAGATCTTCCAGCTCCTTGAGCTTGTGCAACTTGTACTTGGACTTGGTGTACTCAGGGGCGGCGACGATCATGCGAGCCATGAGACCGCCGAGAGGAGTGATACCGTTACGCTCACCGATACCGATAACGGAAGTGTCGACTGGGAACACGCCATTAGCAACAAGGTTCGTAGATTACTCAGCATATAACTCACTGTGGGTAGCACCGGCCTCGAGAGCGCAGTAGGCGTTGGCGATGGCGCATCCAGTGTCGTTGTGGAACTGTGTCCTGGTTTAGCAGAGTTTCTCGTTGTCCGAATGTAGACGCGAGACTTACGTGAGTCTCGATGTCGCAGCTGACAACACCTCTCAGGGTGCGGACAAGGTCGTAGACCTGTCTGGGGTTGGCGCAGCCAACGGTGTCGGCAATACCGACTCGGTGCACACCAACCTTGTCGACGGCGCTGTAAACGGAGAGCAGATCGACGAGATCGGAACGGAAGGAGTCTTCGGATGAAAAGCGGATCTCGAGACCCTTGGACTTGACGAACTCGATGACCTCAATAGCGGTGTTGATGATGTATGTCATGTCCTTGCCGTGGGAGTGCTCGCGGAGGTAGGAGGAGGTGCCAATAACGACATCGACTCCGTCAACACCGGTCTCGACAGCGAGGCGCGCATCATCCATCTGCCCCAGTTAGTTTTCGCCGATTCTAGCGCGGTCAAGAAGCATCTTACGTGGCAGCGGACATGCGTGAGGATCTTGGCCTTGAGACCGAGCTTGCAGATGGCTTCGCAGTCCTTACGGGACTGCTCAGAGGCAGCAGGCGAGGTGAGCTCAATGTAGTCAACACCGAAGTCATCGAGGGCCTTGGCGATCTTAATCTTGGTCTCGGTGTCGAAGAAGGCGTTGGCAAACTGCTCGCCCTCTCTCAGAGTAGACTCGACTGCACGTCACAGGTCAGTAGATGACTTGGGAGGAAGGGCTGAGTGGCTGGGCATACTGATCTGGTATCGGTCGACGTTGCTCAGGAAATCGCCAACCGTCTGGTAGGGGTTGGTGCGCTTCTGCTTGGTCTATGCCGCCCAGTGTCAGAAAAATTCGTCACCGTCGAAGCGGGTTTCGGAGGCAATTGGTCCTTACGGGAATGGCAGTGTAGCCGGGGTGATCTGGACGCCAAAAAGAGTCAGTCAGTCTTGTCGACACCAGAATCGCGCACGAGCTTGCGGTACGCACCAGCGTTGGTTCCATTGGCAGCGCCATTGGAGCCGTTTGTGTGGCCATTGGATGCCGGTACGTCAGGAGTAGGGCACATTTTATATGGTCATGCACGGTACGCTATGTAGTGGAGGGTGTTTCTTCGAAGGCTGCGTATCAAAACGATGGATAGCAGCGGAAATTTATAATTGGAATTCGGAAGGTCTGTTGAGTCACAAAATCGAAAATGAGGTGACTCAAAGGATGGATGATCGACCGAGATATGCAAGGAAATCTGCGAAAGTATAAAAGAGGGAGAAAAAAAAATAGCACGCCGAGTAAGGCGAGGCGAGGCGAGGCGGTACGCAACAAGGTGTGGATTGGGCGGGATGGCCAGTGATGACCGAGGACGGCGTTCGCTGCTCCCAAAAACAACCAGTCGCTGTGCGAAGAAAAGAATTTTCCCACTCTTCGGCCCCGCTTATGGCACATCCCCGGCCACGGCGGCCAGGCTGCGCCATTGACTGTCAATGATTGTTTCCAGGGCCAGTCTGTCATGTCTACGAACATATACCCCGCCAGATGCCACCTCAAGTGGGCTGCATTGAACAAAGTCTATTGGCTAATACACGTCTCCATCTGTCGCACTAGCCAATCAGTACCCCCGTGATCGGAAGATCGATCCCCCCTCACACATAAAACACTAGACTAAATACTGTAATTCCACATGCTGCAGCTTGCCCTGCTGTATCGGCCCATATTGATTCCTGCCGCTTGCTGATAGTCTTACAGCAACGCAAGGAAGACACCGCCTTTCAGCCCCCCCCATAATATCTATCTCTACAGTCATTCGTACCATCGTTGGTTAACTTGAGAGTACCGAGAGTGTCTGGTCTCCTAAGGTCGTCAAGAATAGGGTCAATCAATTAGCGGAGCGTCGCTGTCGTCTTGCAGCAACGGACCGGGTCATGGTGTTTGCTCTGTTATACTTGTGTCCTGTTGCAGGAAGCCTCATTCCGACGAGATATGTCACATTGACTCATCCTGTAGACCGAAACTTGGGAAGCAGTTCGGCAGAGTTGAGCCAGTACCCCAGTTCGGCCGGCCCTCTCAGACCTCTTCCGGGGAGAAGGCGTGAAAGCCAACATCTCCTACGCGCCAGCCCGGCTAATACTAGTGTGCGACTCACCGCGCTTCAATTGGACCCCGGGAGGAAAGGAAAGGCAAAAAGAAAAAAAAAGAAAGCCCCACCCACCAGTCTGACAAGCATAGCGGCATTACCAATGCCCTTGAACACATTTGTCTTCCGATTGCCGGGGTAGACGCTGCTCCATTTCCAAAGGGCCCATACTTCTATGATGGATCCCCCCAGACGACGTCATGCAGGTACACTTCAAATCACCAATACGGATACTAACCCGCGTCTTTTCCACATCCCCAAGAGACAAGAAAGAAAACGTCGCCTCCAAATGATGAATGCTAGGGCTATCAGAAGCCTTTTGATGTCTTTTTCAACACAACTGATTGCAAGGCGGTTTATGACCCTATGTATGCTGTTGACTGGTAGCGCTTCGTTCGTGAATGTCCAGCAAATCTGCCAACATAACGTGCCAGGGTATTGCTTCTCAATCGCCCCCCCTACCACAAGAAAGCTGTTACAGCTTCACTAGTAGAAATGTCGACTTTTGAGGATGGACCGTTTATCTTCTATATACTTGTCGGTCGAGTCAACGACGTGAATCTTGTGACCATAACCTGTTGGCCTCAACGCCATCTGCCGTATGCGCACTACAAACGCGTCGAGATCCCTCTCAACCACTGTATTTACAATCATCCTTCAGCTTATCATCATCAGATTCCTCGAACTGGCTTGCCAAGCCAGAAACTACCCAGCCGAACGGCTCAAACCCGCTCACAGGCCCCAAAATCAATAGCATACCATCCGTGTAACTTAATCCTGTCTCTCTGCCGCATTGTGTATTCCATGACAATCAATATCCTCGGTTCCCTCGCCATGATGTGGAAAAGAGCCTTTGGGTTCACGGTGAAGACAACTCTGTGCCTACATGGTTTGACCGGACTGAGGCCTATTATGCTTGCCAATTGCCTTAGCTTGATTGGTTCAAGCAGTTGTTCGCCGACAGGAGCCAGGTTGCTGATAAAAGCTACCTGTGGTTGTCAATCTTCATAGTCATGCTGTTGCGAATGATAATGGTGCGACAGCGTCAGAAAACCGGACCGTATTGCTGTGTCTAGTCGGTTCTACTCCGTAGATCGAAACTGTTGTTGAGCAGCCTTAACCCGCAATCGAGTATCGGAAGTCATAAGAATACCTCGAACGAGCGGTGAGGTCGTGTTGTGCTGGTTCATCTGCGCATACCCTGGAAAATAGAAATCATCGGAAAGCACGGCATGAGGTGGCGAACCGAGCTGGGGCAAGTTGCTACTCTGTCGAACTTGCAGATGTTCTGCATGAGAACGCAGACGATGTCTCGATTGAGACAAGGGTTCCCAGCAGTCAGCCCGTGGGAAGTTGACCGAGGGAGACTGGCATTCTTTGGAAAGTCCTGTCGCCGCAGATGGATGACCGGAAGCGGTTAACCACTCATCGTCGATATAGACTGGAGGGAAGGGGGGCGGGTCGATTGGCGGGTAGACAGTTAGGATCCCCTTATTGGTGAAATACATTTGCGGCTGGTTAAACGGGTGCATCGGCAGTGACTGCAGCGCTCTTCTGAATTCAGCTTGGTCCCAAACATCTTGCAAGGTCACTGGAGGATCACCTACAGCCAAGGCGGACGTATCACCTTTGACCTGATTGTCCTCCCAGCGCGCTTCGTCAATGATTTGCATGCCTGGCCAGCCCTCATCGGCCTCACTGATGTTCGGGAAGTCGTAAAATGTGACAGCCTGGTTAGCAGTGGCAAAAAGCTCCTAGTTCTTAGCCACGTGAGCAAGCACCGTCATCTGCTCCACCTCGAAATCTGCACCGCTGGGCAACTTTTGACCCTTAGGCAGAGCAGCTGCAACGGAAACTTCAATGTTGTTGACAGCTCCAGCCTGAAGCTGGGCCTCGAAGATCCTGGCGCCGAAGGGCAGCATCTGACCGGGAACAGGATGAGCCTGGTGAGCAATCTGACGGTTAACCAGCACGAACAGTTTCCACTGGCGTCCCTCCTTCTCCAGGGACGATGGAACGACCAGAACGATCTGGACTCTCAACTGGCCGGGCGGCATATGGACCGTCACGGATTGCTGTGCCTCTTTTTCCAGAGGCAGAAGAGTCATCTCGAAACGGCGCTCGACATTGACCATTGGGTGTGTCTGGATTTTGAGGCTGGTGATGAGTGCATCTGCAGCTCCTGCGGCCATGTCAGCTATATCGCGGGCTTCTGCTTCATCCGGGACTTACCTTTGCCCGGGACGCGTCTTGCCTGGTCCCATAAAGGCTTCGGCTGATGCTGTATACCGTTCGTCTGCGGTTGGGGCTGCTCAACACCGATAGGCTGAAAGGTCGCACTGGACAGAGCCGCGACCTGACCACCAGCGGGTGGCGGAAAGGCAGAAGGCGTACCAGCGTGACCGGGTGTCCCTGCAGGGGAAGGGCGGGCAGCGTCTTCTCGTTTAATGTTGTTGATCACGGAGGGAGTTGGGGAAGCGACGGAGACGCTGCGAAGTCTGTCCATTCCAGCTGGAATAGCTGGAAGTCCACCCTGGCGCGCGGCACCGTTGGAGGTCGGTGTCTGGTCACCGACATATGCTCCAGCCGAATGGGAAACTGGCGGTGCAGGAGACTCTCCCGAGTCGCTCTTGCCACCAACATGAATCGTAATCTTCTTCGAGGTCGCAGGTTGGTCGGATGCCGGTTGCTGGACCTTGAGCTTGATCTTTGGCTGTGCAGGCTCTTGAACGGCCGTCTTGGCCTTCTTCAACTCGTCTTTGAAGAACTCCTGTACAACGATCAGCACCTGGAACAAATAACTTTCTGTTGTCAAACCCAAAACATACCTCGAGCTCCTGGGCCAACTCATAAATCTCACTTCCCTCCTCATTGTAAAAGAAGGCGTTCTTCCAGAGCAAGCTGGCAGTCTCCTCGAAAGCGGCCCAGTTTTTGAACTCGCTGGTGCCCGTTGCTTCGTTGCGACCCCTAACACCCTTGACAGTCTTCTGAAGTTTCTTGAGGGAGATCGGCTCTTTCACGATCCTGTAGTAGTCTTTGAGGACACGAGGAGGAAGGTTAACAAAAGGCTCAAAGTAAGGCTCTTGACCACTAGATGCAACGTCAGCGAAGCCGAATGGCAATGGAACGGTTATCACAAACCCATCGTCTTTCTTGCGCAGCATCTCCTCCACAATCTTCTCCTGGGCAGCCTGGAAAGTGAGGCCCTTGTAGGGGACGTCCTCGTACTCGCAGTCGGGACGGGTAGGTGTGGCAGTTCGTGCATTTGCCTTGCGTGGCGTCGCGCCCTTGGACGGTCTACCCGGACCTCTACGGCGGATGAGAATAGTCGCGGGCTTGGAGGTCTGGCTGCCTTCGTCGTCGTCGTCTTCTTCGCCCTCGGCGTCATCTTCCTCGTCCTCATCTTCATCCTCTCCATCAGGGTCATCCTGTTCGGGAGACTTGGCGGCAACTTGGGACTTGCGACGGCTACTTGTAGGCTGTGGAGCGTGACTGTCATCGTCATCCGCGTCATTGACAGCGCCCTCTACAGGCAGGGGGGTTGGGACGGCCGTATATCCACCTCTCGCGTATGCAGGGTTGTGTTTGGTCATGAAGTTACTCAAAGCCTTCCGGACTCTCTCTGCATCTTCGAAGAGCTGACTCCCGCGAGGGTAGAACTCCTTAGCATTTGACACCATGCGCTTGCAGTAGCTTTCGAGTTCCGTAAGTGTGGGGAAGTCGCCGTTGTCGAGCTTCTTCTCGATCATGGTTAGAGAGATGGGCATTTTCGTCTTTTTGTAATAGTCGGGATTACTGTCCCTATCAGGCAGCGTCTCGAAGTAGCCGGACACTTTGCGTCCACTGGAGCAAGTTGAAGTTTAGCGAATCTGTGATGACCGAATTGGGAGGATGACCATAAAGGGATGCTTACTTCTTGTCCGCAGTCCGACGGATCTGATCGAGAAAAAAATGGCCATAATCGGTGGTGGACTCAACAGTCTCATGCTCTTTGAGATTGTACTTCTGTGAGGTGATAGATTTTGTCAGCTTGGCTCTATGGCAGCAAGGTGCTGAACCTCGACAATGCTCCAAGGGATGTGATAATGGGGATGAGGGCTCTATGGCCGGCAAAGGCCATGTACAGCTGCGAGCTAGGACGCAAAGCATGAACAAATGAAGCCATCCGTCAAGTCAACATGGCGAGAAGTGCAGAGTGAAATATGGGAGCACAACAACAAAGACTTACTGCAGCAAGCTTTTGCTTCTTTGCATTTGGCTCTTGAGCATCTGTCGCGCCATTCATGGCTGACGACCTACGCTTGTTATCCATTGGAAACCTGGGGACGATGATTGCATGCGCATGCGCAGTTGATCAAATAAGTGATAAAGGGCCACTGTAAATGATTGCGCATGCAATGGCTGGCGGCAGTCTGCGACTCTGGGGTGGCAATGCGATGGCGATGCTGCGATTGAGATGGGTTTGCGAAGACGCGTCGGTTTGGAGATGGGGTTGGGAGGATTGATTAGCGCGGCGCAAGGTTGTTTGCAACAGGGCTGCAAGCTGAAGCGGCTAGCGCGCAAGGAGCTAAGGCAGGCCCCCAGGAAGTATTGTAGCTCTCCCCACGTTTTTCTTGAGCCGGGATGGGGGTAGCTTTGGAATCTACAAAAAGCCCAGGCGCTGGTCGAGGTGGGAAAATTTGGGCGCGGGTTAATGTTGCGCGATGGTGGTGGTGTCCTTTTTTTTTTTTAATGTTACCAGTAAGGGGGATTTTTCCAACGGGGATGGATGGGCGAATGATGCGCTGGATTTTTGGGTGATGGTTATGGGTTAGGCTGGCTGTTGCGCCGGCTGGCCAGTCGGAGTAACTGGAAAGGCCCGGGTTAGTTAGGTACTCGGGAAGGAAGGGACGAGGAGGGTGCGTACATACCTCAGCATTTGACTGCCTCAGGACCATGCTCTTTTGGTGAGGCAGCAACCACCTCAGGGAGCAGCACTTTCTACTGCCAGCTGTCAGACTGCTTATCGAGCTTCTACCAGCTGGCATGCGATAATGCCTGGTCTGGCAGGGGTGTGGGGGGGGAGGAAATAATCAAACGTGGGCAGAAAAGTTCCACCGCTCTCGGTGTGGTTTTCGTGTGGTGGGTTACTGCGCTGAGGGGCTGCCTCTGAATTGCAGTGCAGTGCAGCGTATGTATCCGTACTAACAGCAGATGGCAAGCGAAGGCGGAAGTTGCCGGCAAAAACGCCTCGGACTCTGGGGGCCAGAATGTAATGGCAGCGGCGGGATCGAATTACTGACTGAGATCCTACTTTTGTTTACTACCGATCCGTACCTACCTATCTTTTCCCACCCTTTGAATAACAACCCTCGCTCTTGCACGCCAGCCTCCCTCGAACAACTCATTTCCTGACATCAAAGCTCCCTCGCTACTTCCTATCCCCTCACCGAATCAGGGTGCAGCTGAGCCTGTTGTTTCAGCGCCAATTCCTGCCTACCCCGCCTGCCTCGTTGTTTACCTTTTTTCTTTTCTTTTTTTTCTTTCTTATTCTTCTACCTCCTTCGATTTGGGTGCGGTCGCCTGACCTCCCAAAGCACTGGACCTTTCGCGCCTTCAGACTCCTTCCGCATCCGAGGGTATACCGCCAGCTTCCGACAGTTCGTCCATCGTTCGATCTCTCCGCCCTAATCGAGCCACCTGCCGGTTTCCTTTGCGGTAAGGACCCGAGACTCGACGCCGCCATCCATCCCACGGACCCCAAGGCAGATAAGACAAACCAGAGAACGGCTTCCGCCATGGATATCGACATGAGCCGTCGCAACAAGGTCCCGCGGCCTTTGTCCGACTCCGAACGGTCCCGCTTGGACGAGTTCATTGACTCCATTCACTACTCGGCGCGGTATGCCTGTCCACTGCTCCCGCGTCAACGCAGCCCGATGGGGGAGCAAACAATGGACTAACTTGTTTGCGTCATCCAGATACTCTGACAGCGAGTACGAGTACCGCCACGTGCAACTGCCCAAGGCCATGCTTAAAGCCATCCCAAAAGACTACCACGATTCTTCCCACGGAACCCTGAAGCTGCTATGGGAGGAGGAATGGCGAGCACTCGGTATCACTCAGGTACGGTATCGCTGCGGCTCCTAGGTCATCGGAGCCTGCGCTAACGCTATACCCAGAGCTTGGGTTGGGAACACTACGAAGTGCATGAGCCGGAGCCGCACATCCTACTGTTCAAGTCAGTCTGGCCCCTGCAACAAACTCGCGGTTGTCCATTGCTAACAACAAACTGCAATAGGCGCCCTCTCAACTACCAGCCTCCCCAGTGACCCGCCCTGCGAAGAGAAATGCCTCGTTATCCCGCAAACGCAGTACACCTCCCCGCTCACCGCTCAGCAGGCTGCTCTGCTGCCTGGGCGATACTCTTGACGACACGAATGACGGCCAATGATGATTGGAATTTTCTCTTTAGAAAAGTAGGAGAAGAGGCTGAGAGAGAATAATACCTCGTCTTTGCAGACCACGGCAAATGGGTTGAAAACGGCGCATACCACCATGGTTGTTGCATTTATTTGGGCGGTTTGAGTCATCGGGGATCTGCTAGTGTTGGGCTGTTTGCTGTCTGTTATATATCTTGAAAGTTGAGGGGTCTTGGCGCTGTCTATCATACAGCGCTGAAGGCCCTCGTCTATGCCACGCCGCCGCCGCCGCTGCCGCCGCCGCCGCTGCTGAGCCTCGACAACTACGAGACCGAGACAGGTTATCGATGAGCGCACGCTACCTTTGGTGGCGGGGGGGAAAGAAGGGACAGCATGTCGGTTGTGTAGATAGTCGCTGTTGGCTAATACCTGCATAGCTCGACAGGCGACAGTAATGGCCAGAAGTTAGGAACCCGAGGATAGAAAAATGAAGCTAATGTCGTGCTACAAGACCCAAAACCACTCGCAAGGTGACCTCCAAAGAGTCAGTGCCGTCTCTACAGGCCTGTGGTGTAGTGTGTTCCTCGATTTGACTTGACATGAGACACAACAAGACAGATGCTCAGGCATGCGGAAATGCTCAGGCGGAAGTCACATCAATCTTGAGTGTGGAATGATTGCAAGACATGAGACATGGATCAAAATTATGGCACGTGGAAAGTGTTGTCACCTACCTAAGCATTTATTGTAGCTGTTGGTCTAAGCAGCAACAAATCGCATGGCGGCGGTGACGCGAGACGTCACTTTGCCAACAAAAGTCGCAGTCCGATCAACGGACACGATTTTAGCCTCTTTCCTGTGGTCTGGCGTCCGGTGTACGGGGTAGAGACATGTGTAAAATGACAGGGAATGCAGGGAACAGGCGTAGGCTAGGCGTATGACAGAGGCTCCGCGTTCTGCAATGGGCAAGTCGGCGGGATGCACCAAGCCGGAACGAGCTGGATGGTGGCGGCGACATCCGAGAGGCGATCTGGAACGGCCAGAACTTATTTCAGCGGCAGAGTGGTTCCAATTGGCTCGTGCATCTGCTGATTTCCCCCAAAAGAAGGACACTTTTCACCAAACCGCCCTCGCCCTGTGTCCTTTTTTACGATGTATTAGCCGTTTGCCCCTCGTGTAAGGCAGCACCACTGGACGAGAGTCAGCTCATGTGGCAGGCAGACGAAGCTACACTCTTGCTGTGCTTGAGCGTGTCAGGATGCATGTGATGTGTTGATCAGCCAATTCTCGCCAGATAAAGTAGCATGATATTCGGAGGGGCAGTTCCTCAGCTGCATATTAATCAGCCATCCCAGGGGGGTTCCATTGCCGCTTCTACGTTTGTCTGATCGGCTTGGTATGTATCAACACAGCGTGTTGAGGACAGATTCGCATGCCACTCTGTCAGCTTCCATGGAGCAAGGGAACGTCCAAAAGGCCAACCCGCTCTTTAAAACAAGCCGTCACTCTCTCCTCTGTTCCGTCATTTCTCTGCTCTGCTTACTTCACCAACAACAATCCTTCCCTACGTACCTTCCCCATTTTTACAGATACGAGAACCTTGGGATATCTGTGACTGACGCCACCCTCTTTCTTCAACTTGCACCTACAGTGTAAGACCAGCGACGAGGAGAGACACTGTGCCTTCAAATTAACCTCCGACGCCCCCCGGCCGTTTCTCCGAAACGAACATCGCCGAACCTTGCCACACCCTGCGTGAACATTCGACGCAGCAATTAATTGCACGCAGTTTTTCATAAGGAAGGCTCGGATCCGCACTGCAGAGCCCGGACACACAGAGCGTTTCAGCCGAGTATTTCGGAAACTTGTCAACTTCACCTGTCGTCTGCGTCAGAGCTGGCGAGTCCATCTTTGCTACAATCTGTTCTTCCAGGCATTCGCATACTAAAAGCAACGGTCGGCCCATACTCCGCCAAAGAGCCTTCCCTCGACCATCATGAAGTCTGCCGGCCAACTATTTTTCCTCTCAGTATTTGCGCTCTGGGGCTCTCCAGTTCAATGCCAGAACGCCCAAGATGATTGTGCGGTATGCCGCCGTTTCCGTTCTCTTTCTATCCTCTCTTTCAGAAACCTGCGCTACGGTATCCGAATGCCGGACCTCCTTATCTAACTCGCCATACCAGATCTCCCCCAAGGCTATCGTGTCCGACGCATGCGCCTCTTACTCGACCCTCGACAAGCTGAACACAAAGGTCAAGCCCCTCGTCGATGACCTCACGAGATCGACAGACTTCTTCTCGCACTACCGACTAAATCTTTTCCACGCAAAATGCCCCTTCTGGAACGACGAAAATGGCATGTGCGGTAACATTGCCTGCGCCGTCGAGACACTCGACAACGAGGAAGACATCCCCGAGGTGTGGAGGGCAAGCGAGTTGGGAAAGCTCGAAGGTCCGCTGGCGAAACACCCCCCGAGGAGGGTACAGCACGAGCGTCCCGAGCGGCCCCTGCAGGGAAAGCTGGGCGAGGGGGTCGGTGAGAGCTGCGTAGTGGAATACGACGACGAATGCGACGAGCGAGACTATTGCATACCCGAAGACGAGAGCGCGAGCTCCAAAGGAGACTACGTGAGCCTCCTCCGTAATCCCGAGCGCTTCACCGGATACGGTGGCTTCGGCGCTGCCCAGGTCTGGGACGCCATTTACCGCGAAAATTGCTTCCAGAAGAGCTCTTTCCCACACTCAGCATCCCTGGGGCAGTCACAGGCCACTCATCAGGGCCCTGCTGCTCAGGACTTGCGCCAGGTTCTCGAGGCGGTCGGGCGACAGCAGGCACTAGAGCAGATGCGCGAGACGCAGCCCAATGCTCCATTCGTGGCCCAGACCGGTCTCGAGGTCGAGGACGAGTGTCTCGAGAAGCGCGTATTCTATCGCGTCATCTCGGGCATGCACGCAAGTATCAGCACCCACCTCTGCTGGGACTTCCTTAATCAGACCACCGGCCAGTGGCAGCCCAACGTGGCCTGCTACCGGGCCCGGCTGCACACCCATCCAGAGCGCATCAGCAACCTGTACTTCAATTACGCCCTCGTCACCCGCGCTGTGGCCAAGCTGGGGCCTTATCTCCAGGGCCGCGACTACACCTTCTGTTCGGGCGACATGGACCAGGACGCTGCGACGCGGGCCAAAGTCCTCGAGGTGACGGAGGCTGCGGCCAGCGTGCCCCAGATCTTCGACGAGAGCCTCATGTTCAAGAACGGGGAGGGCCCGTCGCTTAAGGAGGACTTCCGCAACCGCTTCCGTAACGTCAGCCGCGTCATGGACTGCGTTGGCTGCGACAAGTGCCGCCTCTGGGGTAAGTTACAGACCGCCGGTTACGGCACTGCGCTCAAGGTCCTCTTCGAGTTCGACAACGCTAGCGAGGACATCCCCGTGCTGAAGCGCACCGAGCTCGTTGCCCTCTTCAACACCTATGCCCGTCTAAGCAGCTCCATTGATGCTATCAACAATTTCCGTGCCATGGTCGACTCTGAGGATGCCCTCGCTGCTGCGTCTGCCGCTACCCCCGAATTTCCCGAATTCACCTCCGAAGGGATCCCCGACCGGGCGACGAAGCCGCATCACGTGGTAACGTCGCCCAAGATAGAGCCCGAGAAGAAGGAGGACAACCCGCCAGACGAGTACAGCGAGGAAACACCACGACGCGAGGAAACCTTCATGGACGAGCTTGAACTAGAAATCAGGCGCGTAAGCAAGGCCTTCAAGTTCGTCATCAGCCGCTGGCTCGCATTCCCCAAAACCTTGTAAGTACCATCGTTCAGCTAGTCCCCGTCGTGCAGCTTCTAGGGCTAACACGCTATGACAGCGTCAACGTAGTCGTTGTCGAGCTTGTCCGGTTTTACCAGTTCTTCATCGGTCTGCCCTTGATTGAGCGGAACTGGAGCTTCGAACGACCCAACTTGGATGAACTCTGAATTAGTTCAAGCCATTGTCGTTCCACTTTGGCTATCACATCGTAGCATAACATGGCATCGTATCACTTTGCATGGCAGCCTGGGTGGTGCAGACGGCGTTTCTTGGTTTTTTGTTGTTGCTTGTAGCACATGCAAATCGGCATCATGACCATGCCGTACGAATACATATTCAATGATACCAGTGCCTAATCAATGGTCCAAGCGTTCTCTCATTGTGATTACGGCTGTTTGTATTGTCTGACACTGCATGGATCAGCAGTTGGTGCGGATTGAAATAATGTTGGACACTAGCAAGCCCTTACTTGTATAACCCATCCTCAGTGATGCTCTTCGTCCCAACTTTTGACGGAGCTTTCAAGGGCACGTTTGTGACAGCGTTCCCGATCTTGACTTTGACCCCCGTCACCTCGATTCTCCACTGCCGGATGCGATGGAACTCGGGTTGCTTCAGCAGGGCATACGTCTGCAGGCACGCGTCTTCCGGCGGCAGCCCGAACGTCCAGCCGATGCTCACGTGGAACGCGTCGTCGACAAGCTCGGTGGCGTGGGCTTGGTACAGGGCCGGGTGATTGAAGCGCAGGGCGACGGCGTTAGTCCTCGTCAACAACGTCCGGAGATGCGGGTTCTTGCCGCTGGTGCTGGCGCTGTCCCGCGAGGCGGCGGGGTCCGCGACGCGGAGCACAAGGAAGGCCCGGTCGGAATCGGGCGACTTGAAGAAGCCAACGCCCCGTGGGGAGAGGGCGAAGTTCCCCGTGGCGGAGGAGAGGGCGGACGCCAGGGACGAGAGGAAGGAGTCCTTCTGAGCCTTGGTCAGGGACAGCGGGCGTGAGAGGGAGATGTGGAGGGGCAGAGGGGCGTTGAGGTCGGAGGTGAGCAGTGGGTACAGCTTCTGCAAGCCGAGAAGCGGCTTGACCTGCTCCAGAAAGCCAGCGAGAAGGGAGTGCTGATCCGCGTCCGGGTGCCCTACGGTAAGTCAGACGAAATGCACCAAATGGCATGTTGCCTCGGAAACCCACACTCGATATAGACGTGAGACGGCCAGTTGCCAACAATGTGAGGAATGGTCCTTTTGCGACCTTGATGCAGATTGGGGTCATCGGCGGTGCTGGTTCGGACAGTGGAGGCGTACAGGTCATGGAACTGGTCCGGAAGGGGAGGCAAGTCCGAGATGCTGTCGGTCTTACCCTTGACGTTGGTCGGACCGGACTCAGTCTTGCTACTTTGGCCTCTGCCGGCGCCGGCAGAGGCAATGCCGCCGTCTTGTACGGGCCCGGACGTCTTGCCACCCGATGCTTTGCGACGCTTGCTCGGGGGTGAGCCGGCCTCAGAAGCCGAGTCGGACGAGGGGTAGTCCACTAGAGCCATTGCCAGGTGCTTGTGGGTGTTGGTTAAGACACGTACCTAGGTAGGTAGGTAGGTAGGTATAAAGCAGCCTTGAGGGAAAGATCCGTTGCGACCTTTGCGTCTGTTTGCACGGCGAGTATCGAACCAGTAAGTGTCAGGCAACTCGATTGCGTAAACCACATGCTTAAACGTAGCAGGTAGGTGGCCAACAAATTTTTGAAGCCCCTTGCGAAGCCTGATCGCCTAGAAGCGCTCACCAGCTGTCAATGGGCGAGACGTCCAAAAACGAGGTACGGGTAGTTGATGCAAGATGAAAAGTCGACGGAAGGTGTATCAGCCGCACAGATGTTGGGCTGGGGCGCGCGCCTTTGCACGAAGTTTCCCAGCAGGATCTCGATCGAGGTGCATCGAGGCACGCTTGCGCCTCGTCTCACAACCCAGAGAAGAGTCCCGCTGTCACAGTACAACCCGAAGGAGAAGGGGGAGAAAACGAATAAACAAGAACCATAAGACTTTCTGGCATTGCGATGACTACTGGCCAACTTGATCTAGCGCCGCTTAATGTATCAACTTTTCCATTAGTTGGTGCAAATGAGAGGAGCATTGCTCAATTCTTTTCGTGCACGGCAAAGAAACACTGGCGGGAGTTATTTCAAGCTTGTGACCCGTACTGACGGGCGGTGAGTGGCCGAGTGTACATCGTTTAGCGTGTACCCGGCTGGGCGACGTGTTTTCGGCCAAGTGTCGGGGGGACAAGCTTGCTGAGGAGAGGGGCGATGGGACGTGGAGCGGGACCCTTCCCGTAGTCCCCGTAAATGCGGCGCCAGAGGCCCCGGGACGGTACGGATACTTGCTGCCAAAGTTTGTAGAAAGAAAAAGAAAAGCGGAACTGGCGCGTACATGCATACATGCATACATGCATACATGCATACATACGTGGACATGTCGAGCCACGGCTCGCTAAAAGCCTGTTGTAAGTGCCGGCGCGCTTGCGTACCTATTGCTTATTGCTGCTGCATTACTGCCGTATTGTGGTTCTACCACAACGACGCCTTTGACTGGTCAGGGTGGTCTGTCTTTTGGTTCGAGGAGGGCCATCAGTTCAGCAACCAAGTACGTTGCGGCCGCCAATCCCCTGGCTATATGAACGGTTCCTTTCTCTCTCTCTCTTTCTTTTCCTTCAATCTACATAATAGGTATGGGTCGTATGACGTTGAGGCCCATAAGCCAATACCATGACTTGCTAGTGTCCAAAGTGCCCGCGTGTCTGGTTTCCAGCCGTCCCCGGCTGATCTAAGTCAACACAGCGGGCAATCGTTTCGTTTCTTGTCCGCTCTTGTCCTTCTCGAGGATGTTGTGTGCGTGTACACCTACCTACAGCACGAAGTATACAGTACTACCAGGTGAGGTAGTGTATTCCTGCTAGGACCCTGCAGGGATCCCGCCTATCTGGGCGGGGCCACTTGGGGGGGGAAGGGGGGGGAGGGGGGGAGGGCATCGCACGTGAGGGTTCATCTAAGACGTTGGAAGACGAATGTCGAGAGGTCGGCAGTCTCATATGGGATTTACCTAGGAAAGAAAATGTTGTCTAGAAGCCGAATCAGGGACGACTGGAGCACAAATCCGCTGACGGTTCGGAAATCATACTGTAGTACCTACCTACCTACCTACCTACCTACCGTCACCTGAGGCCCGGTACCTGCTTCTAGCCAACATGATGAAGATAGCAGCATAGATACTCGGGGATCGGACGAGGGGCGGCCTGCAGTCCCGTCACCCTGCGTGCTTTCTTTCCGGGTTGTTAAGCATGCCCAGGTAGGTAGGTAGATAGGTAGGTACAGCAAATGCCCTCCATGGAAGGAAGGTAATATTACCTAGGTAGGTAGGGTAGGGCTAGTCAGGTAGGTACATACATCGCACTACTGTCCTGCTCATGCCCACCACCCGCCTGGATCATGCCTCCTGTCCAGTCCGACCCTTTCTTCCTTCCTTCTACCCTTCCACTCCACTTGCCTCCCCTGCTCTCCCCTCCCTTGGGTTCGTTCCCAACTCCCCTCTTCCCCAACTCGAGGTCCCTGTCTTTGCGTCATCGAATAAGAAGAGAAAGAAAAGAAACGGAGGTGGAAAAAAGAATACCTAGACCACATCACCAGACAGACACATCACCAATGGAAAGCTCGGCCGCCCTAGTCACCGCGGGTCCCATGATGGGCCCCTTCCTACCCTGGCATGTTCCCAGAAGCTGTGCATTGCGTGCAGAAATCTCTACCCTTTTCGCATTGCACCCATCCCCCATCACGGCATGCGCTTGCTTGGCTTGCTTGTTGGACAAGGACGGGGTCTGAAGAGTCTAGGAAGGGCCTGGACTGACTAGGTAGCTAGCTGTCGGGCACCTCACTCATCCCACCAAACAGAGTAACGGACGAAGCGACGAATCTGTAAGCCATCAAAAAGGCCCTCCCACCTGCCTTCCTATTCCGCATTTCCCACCTCTTCTCCCCTACTCTTTCTTGCCTTCCTCCTGCGTGGTGCCTCTCTTCTCCTTGCAGCCTCCAGCTTTCCTTCGACGCATTGTTCCGCCTGTCGTCGTCCGTGTGTCGCGCTTCCTATCGCCTGCCTGCTTGCCTGTCTATCTCACGTCCGTTACTTACACTGGGCTTTGATTCGTTCTCTGGCCAGGAACCGACACCGTCGAGAAAGGCTCATAAACTCGCATCAATTCCTCCTACATAGTACCTCTCAAAGGCCCTGGAATTCACGGGACACTGTCTCCGACAACCAACCCAGTCAGTCAGTCATCCGTCAAAGACGGATCCAGATTAACACCGCTGCCCTGCCCTCCGACAAACCATCCATATTCCACCGCCTATCCGCGCTCAACAGTGCCGCTGAATCAACGTCAACAGCCATGGACGGGTCCGACAAGCAGTGGGTAAGTCTTTGGGCCGGCTTCCAAGTTACCTTATCTTATCCTTCTCTGCCATCTCCGTCATCACCCACGTCGTTCTGTTATTTCACCCTCCCCATATATCCGGTTCCGTCACCATCACATCTGCCACCTTATCGCGACCCGTTGAGCCTGGCTCCCGAGGTTCCATATTCCGTCACTGCCGCCCCCCCCCCCCCCCCCCCCCCCCCCCCCCCCCCCCCCCCCCCCCCCCCCCCCCCCCCCCCCCCCCCCCCCCCCCCCCGGGCGAGTCGAGGCCCAGTCAGCCGCCCTGTCTGGCCGTCGCCCAGTATGGTCGAAGCCGATCGTCCCGTCTCGCCCATTCTTTCTCTGCTGTTGGGTTGCACCAGGGCATCCGACGGCCCCAGCTGCTGCTTGCGCCCGACCGGCCTCGCAACCCAATCCAAGCCAATCCATGCCACCCCTGCCAGCTCAAGTGAGTTGCCTGGCGAGGTACAGGTCGCTCCCCTGCACTGCACGGTTCAAGCCACCCAGCCACGGCAGCGGCTCAAAGTCCCTTCTTGCGTCATTGCCATCCAGCTGGTTGGATTTCCAAGAACAGTTCCAAGCTCTGCCTCCCATCATTCGTATGTACTGCAGCTAAGCCCTTGACGACGTAAACAATATGGGCCTCTCCACATCATAAGCATGCGCGTCCGCTCGTAGCCCATGGAATCATCCATCCCCTCATATTACTCGGCCCTCACCCACATTCAAACCGCGCTCGCATTGAATTCATCAATTAACAAAATCGATCTAGGCCAAAGCATATCTGCTGGACCCTCTCACAGCACCCGAACCCAGCCAGGAAACAGGTCCTGGAAGCTCCTTCATAAACCCTGATCCATTACTTCGGACTTTCTCCCAGAAAAAGAAGCAGCAGAAGGGCAAAGAACCAGCCAAGAGCAGCAACAGAACTCAATCCAGCCACAGCCGAACCTCTTCATATCCCACCCCGCCTGCTTCCACAAGCCCAACCCGTTCCAGCTTTCACTCGTCCAACCCGTTTTCACCCACTTACAAACACGCTTCTTTGCCGCCGTCAAGAGAGCCTGCATCACCGGTATCGCCCTCTTCCCAACATCGACCCCTGGGTCGTGGTAGCAGTGTCCGCAGTAACGGACTTCCGAGCCCCTCGTCTCCGAGAAACCGCTTCCCACCAAGCACAAGTGTCACACGCAGTTTCAGTACTCGTACTCGATCCCTCGCCGAGGATAGCGGATTTTATCCCGACCCCTCCATCCAACGCAGCAAAAGCGTAAACACCCAAACTTCCCCTACTGGTCTTCGTCGGTCGGGTTCGTTGAACGAAAGATTCCCCGGCGACATGTCTCATCGACCACTCGATATTATCAAGCGTGAGCAGCGTGCTGCGGACCGCGCACCCCACTTGCGGACGCGCAAGAACGGGCCCATGACGGACACCATTGATTCTCTCGACAACATCGGCGGCATTTACCATCATGGAGGCCCCTACGATGCTACGCTGGCATCCCGTAACCGCAACAGAATGTACGCCCCCGTCGAGGCCGTGAGGGACTCTAACATGGAGGCCCTGAAAGCAACGCCACGCGAATACATCGAGGATTCCCTGACCAAGCATGTCCCTTTGCAGGGAACCGGGCTCATTCCTGCAGGCGGTACTGATATGAGTGGTAATGTTATGAATTACGAAGAAGGTGCCGATCTGATGCGCGAGCCCGATGCAAAGGGAGGTGCCTACAAAAGATGGGATGGAATTGTGAGTTATTCCAAGTCGACTACATCTCAAGGTCCTTGCTAATACTCAATAGCCGTACCACCCTGATGATCTCAAGGGAAAGGGAGAGCCTTCCTACACTTTTGAGAGAGACCTCAAGGAGAAGAAGCGATTGCGCAAGGCGTCTCTAGGCAACAGCCCCGCAGAGTTCGAGATGCGTTCTGGCGTCAATGCCCAGTCGCGTAAGGAGAACGGGTCGATGGTTCGCCAACGGAGTCTCAGCAACGCCGTAGACGGCAGACCCGGGCCTTCCGAATTCCGTAATGGACAGTCGAATAGCGCCGATGTCCGTCGCCAGAACAGCACCGGCAAGCGTCTGAGCGAAGGCCTGAAGCGCCGGTTCGGCAGTATCCGGCGGAAGAACCATAACGCGCGGCCTGAGTGATAGTTGCCATCGCCGAGTTGCGCGATTTCTTCGTGTGACGTAAGACGGTGCCCATGACGTAATGTTACTAGGGCGCTTGCACGACGTGCGTAACCACACGTGCATTCCTTCTGGCAAGTGTACTAGTAGAAAGACCAGAAGCAGTTAACCCACAAGATATGTATTGATTGAAGTGAGCGTGGCACGGAGCTTAGTGTTGGGAGATAGGTGTTACTCGATGCGTTCCAGTATTGCTCCGCGGAGGATCAGGAGCCGTGGGCTTTTTCGTCCAGGCATCCCCAACGTCAATAGAAAAAGATTTCATAGTCTTACAAATAGACCCAGGAGCTGCAAGATTTAATTCAAGTTTTACATCATTGACTAGACCAGTTTGTGATCACACAGATCGCGGGAGAAACGCCGGAAGACGCCACGGATGAATCATCCTCATAAACGCCTCGATTTGCTCTATCTGCCTAGCTGAATCTGGTTCCGTCTGATGGGAGCCCCGGGTAAAACAGCAGACCCGATCGATGTTTTCTCGCCGAAAGCCATCCACAGAATCAGCAAAACAGCCAGCTCCTCTTCTCGGTTCAAATTCCCATCCATCTGTCACGTGTATATTCTTCGCGGCGGCCCGAGAGCCGGGCATGTTTTCTAGAAAAAGCCCATGCCGTTCCATCCAAGGACGCCCTCCAATTCGCCCCGGACCTCGAGGACGTCGCTGTAGCCACCCTTTCCGGCAACCTCGGACCTGCGACCAGCGCCAAGATCGTTCCAGCGCGCGAGCAGGGCGCCATCGACGATGCTCCGCCCCGCGCTCGTGTCGACGCCAGGGGTGCGCGCATCGAGAGGCTGGAGACGGTGGGCCTTGGGGTTCGTGGCCGCCGCGTGCGGGAGGGTGCCGGCGATGCTGTTGGCGAGGGACGTCAGGCGGCGGTATGCCTGCTCCGAGAGGGGAGTGAGGGACGCGAGAGCGCCCGTCGGGGAGGCGAGGAGGAGGGTCGTGGGCGGGTTCTTGGACGCCGACGTGGCTGCGGAGGCGGGGGTTCGTGGGAGGGAGAGTGTCGTGGTTGGGTGGTTCGGCGCCGCGGAGAAGGAGGCGCGGTTGAGAAGGAGATGGCCCTGGAGCGATTTGGGGTCTGGAAGATGTTAGCAGTCCGCCGATGGATTGTATAAAGAAGGCATCAGGGACCGGGGAGCAGCCTACGTTCAGGGTCGAATTGCATGACGTGGATCACGCCATCCTTGTCGCACACGACGATGTGAAGCTCATCCCCTGCGACGATGAAGTCGGCCGTGAGGACCTCGAACTTGCCGGTGCTCTTGCCGAACAACATCATCTTATAGGGCTCCTCAGCGTACCCCACAAACCAGACGCCCTTGAAGGCGTCAGTCATAAGGCAGTAGCCCGTGCCGCTAACCTCACGCACGGCGGTGACGTAGCAGTTCATGTCCATGAAGGCAACGGGCAGGAGGGTGCCGTCTTCCTTGAGGCCGCGGACCATGCACTTCTGGCCCTGGGCGACGAGCATGAGACCCTGAGAGCCCACCTCGCAGAGGCCAGTGACGGCGCCGCGGGGAATCTCTTCCTTGGCGACGAGCTTGAGCTTTTTGTTCGTCTCGGGGCGACCCGGCTGTGGCACGACGGGCACAACGTCGTAGACTAGGATGCGACCGCGGATGGGTAGGTCTTCGCCGCGGTTGATGGCAGTGCCAATGGTGATGAGCATGCGGCGCTCCTTGGTCTCCTCGGACACTTCCAGATGGAGTGTCTTCATGCACATGGCGACCTCGTGGGGCTCGAGCTCGACGGTGTCGATGACGGACCAGGTCGTCGGGCTCATCAGCTTGATGATGCCTCGCTCAGTCTGGGGGTAACTGGCGGCCGCCTCCTTGGCCCACTCTTTGTGGTAGTCGTCGTCCTTTGGAAGCTCAAAGCGCTCCAAAACGCTGCATGCAACAGCGTACGTCTCCATGGGCGGGTGATAAGCGATCAGGCCGACGTTATCGCCAATGGGAATCTTGCGAACCGAGACGCCCAGCTCGGTAAAGTTGGAGTCGGCGGGCAACTGCGTGACGCGGGTCTGACCCTCCGAGTCGGCGTAGATGAAGCCTCGCTCACAGCCCTCGGTGTGAAACGAGCTCATGCCACGGACACCAATACCTTGCAGGCCAACAACCTTCGGTTTGCTTTTGGAGGACTTGATGATGAAAGATGGCGAGGCGCCGGGTAGGAAGACGGTGCTGTAACCGTTGATGTTGGGGCAGGGCCTAAGCGGGACAAACCGCGGCTGTTCGTTGGCTTCATCGTCGGCAACTTCGACGGGACTCTTTGCGAGGGCCGGGTTTGTGATCTTTTGGAAGTGAAGAGTCTTTGCGAGCCCCACAGTCTTGTCTTGTGATTCAAGGCGGATAGGTTCGTATATCGTAAGGTCGTCATTCGCGTGGCGAAGCTTTCAAGGTACCAGGTTAGCAACCTGTGACGAAATGTCTCGCAGCGTTGAACTTACGATGAGGTATGGTGAAGCAGTAGTAGTGTCCCCGAGATCGGCCACCAATAGCTCAGTCAAAGTCTCCTGAACGGTGCCTCGCCTGACGGCGTAGTCGGCTGAGAGAAAAGGGGGGACATAAGTCAAGCCTGCTGCAACATAGACAGGCTTAGATAGATCCGGAAGTGCATATATCTGGAAAGATGTAAGCATATGTATAGGTCGAGAAAACAATTGGCTTACATATAGAGCCCCCGCGGCGCTGAGCAGGAACATGAAGGTGTTTCGGCCTTCTGGCGTACCCTTATCGTTTTGCACGGGGGCAAACCGGCCTGTCGTGTCCGCATACAGGCATCCCGCAAGCCACTTTGTTGACAGGATGGCATCGTCCTGCTTCTCAACCTCTTCCAGCTCGCAGTTGTTGTCTATTTGGGCTACCATGATGCTCGAGTCATCCCGAACCAGAAAAAGATAGGGATCAGCGATGCTGGCACTAACGACTCTCGGCTCAGCACCCGTCTCTTCGTCGAGCATTGGCAGAATCTGGCTGAGCCCCAAATCTTGTTGAAAGGTTAGCAATGGTACTCGAAAAGAAAAGGAAAAGAAAATGGGAGAAAGAAACAAACCTCCATCGTAGCAGCGCACTTCCGACTTAAGAACCTGGATAATGCGCATATGCTTTCCCATCGTGCCGGCCTCGACAGTGAAGCCCGCAGCTGGGTCAAACTCCGTCCCTGTCAACGCTTCAAACCCGGCGCCTGTAAGAGCGTAAACGTCTGACGTCTCATAGCCGTCTAGATCAACCTTGGAAACAATCATGAACTTGTCATATATAGACGACGCATCAAATTCGCTGCTAACGGCCGCATTGGCCCCCTTCTCTCCCTGCAGGGATTTTGGAACAGGTTTCTGGACGCACATGGTCCAGAAGCCTCTCGCCTCTGGAAACTCGAACTTTCCAATCACCTTGGGCTGGATATTCTGGTTCAGGATGGCAATGGACCCAGCATTGCCTCTGCCCACGACACATGCGAGCTGGAGGTCGGCCACGACACCAACCGAGTTGTTTTCTTCTTCGCTATTTGGGATGAAGGCATGTTTACCCGGGGCCATGTCCTTGACCGGAGCGATGCTCAGCAAAGTGTCATGAACACGGAACGTCACATCCCCTCCCTTGGAAACCCCGTTGGCCGTCGCCCCAGGCTGAATCATCGTTGTCGTCGTCTCGCCGTAGAGATCGTCGTCGTCGGCGTCATCCATATCTTCGTCCTCGAGGTCGTACTCGAATGAGTCATCGACCAATCGGGTTTTCCTCCGTGCGTTCTGAGCTTGTTTCCGCGTCCAGCCAAGAACGAGAGAGTCACTACCCGTGCTTCCAATAAAGAAGACGTTCCTACTAAGCTTGGAAATGGTCGAAACGCTGCACTGCACAATATTGCCGCCAACTTCTGCGGGTACCAGCTTGACGCCGACTCCTGAAACCGTACGTCCATCGATTTTGAAGGTGATGATGGCTAGGCGACCGTCGCTCAGCACCATGAGTAACTCCCCGTTCTCGGCGGACATGAGCTCGATGTAGCAATGCTCGAGCTTCAAGTCCAGATCAGACTGGTCTGCAAGAGGAAAATTCGTCGTCTCCTTCGTGAAAGAATTGACAGCTACGCCATTGGGTTTTCCGGACTGGTCAATGTGTATCAATTCGTTTGTGCCAACAAGAAGCGCCCCTCCCACGGGGCCTGGTAAGGCGAAAACCTTGAAGAGGTCCTGCGGGAGGTTGTTGACGGAAAGAATGGCGGTTGAAGCCCTCTGTTGCAGGTCGAGAGTAAAGACCTTGTACGAGAAGTGGTCCTTCCGAGGTAGTGTGTTGGAGCGCCGTTGCATCGAGGAGATGATACCAAAAGTAGGCTCTCTGTACTCATGCAAGAAGGCGAGGTGCACAGGATGAAGGAGACTGGGATCAAGCTGGGGTAGAGGGAGGACGTATGATGTTGAGTATGGTACATCTGCTATGTTGCTAGTTCCATTTGTGGCCGCTGTTGTTGGCGGCTCTTTTGCCGGCCGAGGCCCATCCACATCTTCATCCCAGTCATCCATATCTATGTCCTCATCGGCTTGCTTGAAGGGGAGAAAGGCGATGTATCTGGGGCCGAAACGGAGGGCCGCGCATCGCGAGCCAGGGTCGGCGGCAAGGTGTGTTCGGTAGTTGGCCAACGGGCCGTCGAAAGGAGAGCCTTGCAATTCCTCTTTCTCGTAGTAGTGAATGGAGATGTCCTCGAGTGCGTGTTTCTCGGGATTCCACTGAACAAGGCTCAGTCTCGCAACTCTTGTAGCAATGAGTAGAGCCTCGCCTCCTGATTTCGAGTGTTGAATTTTGATTCTTGCAAGACCCGTCACGACACCAAAGATTGGGTATTCGGCAACGAGCACGAGCTTGGTGTTGATGGCATGATCGGCGCGAACCAGCATGCCGTCGCCGCCCAAAAATGAAGACTCGAGGCCGTCATCGTCGTTCAATCGGCGGTCATATGGGTTTTCGGTCCTGGACGTCTGTCTTTCCTGAGTCTGCGAAGTGTCGACCTCGGAAGAGATTGTCTTTGTCGTGAAGATCTGCAGCAGAGAGCCCTTTGCGACGACTAGGTTGTTGCTTTGCGCTGAGAGGAATGGCAGGCTAAGACTGTACTGCACGCCAGTCGGGGGTGTCAGCTCTGTATAGCACTGCATCTTGACAGTCTCAGGCAATTGCCCATGGACCGCCCGCTGTCATTAGTTTCAAAGATTCAAATCGTGGTTGTAGGAGCGTGACGGACGATCGCAAAGTCAATAGCTCCTTCCATCTACAAGGAGCTCTCGAAACGGTAGAAAGCCCATTGAGCGTGTCGCGTTTTCTGATTGGAAGAAATTGGGTTTCCCCGGAATAATAGAGCCGCCGGTGTCCCCTGACTATTAGGTATCTAGGCACCTAAGGCAAGTTTGGTGCTGACGTCCAGGACTCGTTAACGAGCACTCGGGCGCTGCAGCGCACACACGCAGCTGGGACCTCTTAGACTCCCTTAGCCTGTGACGCTTGCAGGAGCTATCAGCAACTTACCTTATTCGACGTAAGTTACGTCACCCGGTGCAACCTCTCTAGACCCTAGGCATGCTAAGCTAAAGCTCACCTGGCGCAGAAGAACCAAGGAGTGAAACAAATAATGACGCTTCCCACAGCTCCTCTTCAGGTATTCTAATCCTCCGCAAAACAACAACAGAAGAAAGGGTACGGTCAGAAAATTGCGATTCACTGCGCAGGCACTGCAAATTCGCAATCTACAATGGCCAACGCAGGCCTCCTCCAGACCAGTCTCATCTGGGTGGCGTACGCTGTAGCTGTCGTCCTCTGTCTACTGGCTGCTATCATCACCACCTTCACTTGGCAAACTCCCCGCGAACGGTCCGCCATCGTCAGTACCGTCGCCATCTTCAGTCTCACAGCCCTTTTGGCAACTGTTCTTCTGCTTCCCGTCGACATCGCTCTGATTTCTTCGACAACACACGCCTCCCTTGGCGTGAAGAAGGACTGGGCCACCGAGCAGCGGGTCTATGATATTCTCCAGACTTTGCGCATCGTCTACTACTCTCTGTACAGCTTTGACGCCCTGCTGTGTCTCCTGGTCATACCATTCGCATACTTCTGGCACGAGGAATACGATGAGATTGAGGTCGAGGAAGGTCGGTCATTCGGCAGCCGCCTCATCAGCGCGCTGAAATACACATTGGTCTTTGTTGTCCTCGTCGTGATCCTCTTTCTGGTCGGATTCTTCGTTCCAGCCGCCGGAGACCACAACAGCGCTCACTGGGACTTGGACTACTTCAAACGCATTCTCGCCCAGAACAATGGACAAAAGGCGCTATCCTTCGCGTTGGGTCTGCTGGTCACTCTCGGAGTTCTACTATACGTTGTTTACACAGCGACTGGACTGGCGCTGCTTCCCATGTCCTTCATCAAATCTGCGCCTTCCGTCTCTGCACCCCAACTTACGGAAAACACTGCATCGGCGTTGGAGCAGAATCGGGAACGCCAACGCCAGCTAGAGATGCGCAATGCTGGCCGCCCTGAGGGCATGTCTTCCAAGGACCGACGCGAGCTCGAGGCCCTCGTGCGCGAGGAGCGGACATTGACCCGCCGAGAGAGGTTGGCAGCCGAGGCTTCTGGAGAAGGTCGCAGCACCATCTACCGTGTGTGGCTCAAGGTTTGCGCCATCTTCCGGCCCATCAAGCTTCTTGGTGGCATCTTGCTGCTCTTGCTCTCCGTCCTGATCTGGGTCTCAATGTTGATCACTGGAATTGACAAGGCGAAGAACTCTTTCTGTAAGGGGAAGTGCGGCTACATCCTGGGCCATATCAATATCTTCCAACCGATCAACTGGATCTTCACGCAGTCAGCCAAGGCATTCCCGGTCGACTACGTCCTTATGGCTCTCCTCGTTTTGTTTCTATTCAGCAGTTCGATTTCGGGCATCGCCGCCGTCGGTATCCGGTTCCTCTGGGTTCGCATCTTCCAGATTCGCAGAGGACGTACAGCGCCTCAAGCCCTACTTGTCGCAACGGTCATGCTGGCTCTCATCATCCTGGCCATCAACTATGCCATCGCCAACATGGTGGCTCCTCAATACTCCATCTACGGCACGCAGACGTTCTGCACGGCCCCTCATGAAGTTGGCGAGACGCCTAACTGCAAGGGCAGGCCCGACTATCTGGTTCAATGCTCCGAGGCTTTGGACCCTGATGCGCTAAAGGTCTGCACACCCTCGGTCATGGCCGAGTTTCTCAACCGGATCGCCATCACCTGGCCCTTCTTTGGCGCCTTTGACTTCTGGGCCCAGTTCGTCTTCCTTGGTATCTTCCTCGTTGTCTTCGTGACTGGACTATTCCGGACGCCAAAGCTCAACGTGTCCGAGCTTGACGAGGACGCCGAAGAGGACGAGGAGGAGGGTCTGCTCGCGAGCACCGGACGGAGATTTGGAGCGACGTGGCAGGACATTACGGGACGCACGACATCAAAGAAGAGCTACGGCACGCAGGGGAGGAACAACGACGGCTCGTCTGAGGCTTAGTTCTGTAGCAGAGGTTTTGTGGTGTCGGAGGCAGAGTGCCGCGGACATACGGAAGATTGTGCGATAAGCATCACACGGCGGCATACAGGGGAGGTTTTGGGGTAGTGCTGGATTTGCATCAAATTGTGGTCATGGCACACGGCGGCGGGAGGGATCAGGTTTGCGATATTTGTTAAACGACACAGAATGCTCAAACTATTTTTTCTTGTTTCCATCATGACGCTCCTAGCATGATCCTCCTTTGACTATCCTTCTTGGGCTTGACGAACCGGACTGCCTTGTGCGTTCGGTCGTCGAAGGCCGCGGCCGGGCCAACGTGCATTTCGTGCCAGCACCTCGCGCAGTAGACGTCCTCACAGCCGAGGCACTGCAACGAAGCGTCCTCTAGACACACCGTACACCATGTTTCGGCGTCTTCGTCGGTGTAGCCCGTTTTGGAGGTCAGCCGCTTCACCGCGCGATCGGCCGGCTGGAACGTAGGAACCGAGGGAAGCCCCAAGCCGTCCGACGAGGAACCCGGTCCGCTTAGGGCAGCCATGCGCGCGGAAATGTCATTGTCGAAGTCTGATCCAGCGTCGTGCTGTGGCGTGCCGGAGGGAACAGAAGGCAGCGAGAGGCCACCTTCGCCGTCGCCACCTGCGCTTGGCGCCGCGAGGGTGGAAGGCACGGATGGGAGAGAGAGCCCGGCATCGCCGTCTCCGTCACCTTGGTGGATCTCCCGTGGACCATTTTGGCCCTTGTGGCCAAGACTTCTTCTGCCCGGTTCAGGCACTTCCTCGGGCTGGGGGTCCAACCTCGCGTCGTCGAAAGCCTGGGAGAGCACGTTTGCCACGTCGCGGCTCATCTCCTCGCCATCGGAGTCGTCCTCACTGTGGTCACTGCGCGCCCTCTCTCCCTCACCAGCAGAACCATTGTGAGAGCGCGCCTTGTGGACCATTGAAGTCTTTGAGAGCTCTTCCAAAAGGGCATTCACTTTGGCGGACTCATCCTTGGGTGCGGAACGCCACTGGGTTTGTGGGCCAGACCCATCCACGAGGTCTTCATCGTTGAGCAGATCCTCAAGGGTTTGATAATCTGTCTGTAGGAAGGGATCAACGTCATCATCCACCGTTTTTGCGTGAGCCGCTGTCAGGGCAGGTGCGGTCGACGGCGCGGGCGATCTCGAGGCTGGCTGAGGCGGTGCAGCCACCGCCGCTTCCTTTGGGTGGGACCACCGGTTGGAGGATAAGGAGGCCGATGGTAAGCCTGCAGCGTTTCCGACATGAGAGTCCGACGGAACCTTTGCGGTGCGAGGTTGTAGAGGTGGATGGTCCTCGCGCTCTGGTGTATTCCTCAAGGACCGCAACCTGGCCGCCAACGCATCTTCTCTCGAAGCCGGCTTTGCTGGCTCAATGCCTTTGACGGAGACGTTCAGGGCACTTTGAAAAAACCTTAGCAGCTGTATTCTAGCCATGGTTCGCGAAATCACATAGAAGGCGGTTCTTTTGGTATTATTTACTTTGATGAATGATCCAATGACACTCCAGGGCTTCCGCCGCCCTTGAGCGCGCTTAGGCGGTCGAGCAAACTCTTGTCGGGACCGCTCATGCCTGGAGAGAAATGATAGCCACTTGTGGATTGAAAACGAAATAGTGTGGAGATAGGCCTCTGTCAGAGAGTGAGCGATATGAGGCGAGATTGGGCGACCCCTCACCTTGCCAATGCGGAAACGACAAAGGCGGGTGATGAGTGGTTCAATAATGAGACCGAAGAAGTTCCAATAAGCGGCGTTATGGGCATCGCCCGATCACAGTAATGCAAGGCGACCCGCGAGGCATGCAGGGGATTGACAGTCGGAAAGGTAGCTGCAGAATTTGGGGCAGAGGGTAGTACGGAGATCTCGATATTTTGCACGAGACAACAAGCCTCGTCTGGTTCGAATAGCGGGAGTGGTCGTTCAGTGGCCTATTGGGAAAGAAGTAGGGATGCTTTGCTTTGACTGGTTCGGCGATGCTGGGCTGGGCTGGGCTGGGCTGACGCTGAGAAGGAAGACGTGGAGATGTGACAACGTCTGAGTTTCTGTACGAGCCAATGACACCTTGGGTGGCGGGGGGCGGAATGCGCTTAGCATCACTAGCCACAGAATAAGCTTGAATAGGTACATAAGCGGGGAGAGGAGTTGGCCCCAGTGACTTGGTTAGGCAGATCCGATAAAAAGTATCCGAACTTGCCCTTTGCCCGACTGTGGTGAGCAGTTGCGTCAATCTGGCTACGCTTACCTTCGGGGAGGACATAGCAGTGACGGAGTCTCTCTCCATATTGCCCTGAAGGTTGGTCTGCCTATCCGCAAGCGGTCGCGAATGGCTGGCTGGCTGCCTTGTGGACGCCACCAACGGATCAACGTGAGTGCAATCAGCAGCTGCGCTTTCCTTCAGAATGCCTTGATATTTCGAGGGAGGTAAGGCGCAGCGATCATCATGCCCCTAAAGCAACTGTCGGCTGAGGATGAAGACGGACATTGACGAAGGACTCCTCCTCGGCTGCAGCTACCGTCTAATGAAGGCATACAATACAGACTAGGTAGATACTTAATTTGAGAATGCCCAGATAATTGATTATCTCTCTCCTCCATTACACTTTTTTTCTACCTTCCTGAACTAAGATACGAGTGCAAGGCGTTCCGTAGGGTCGCACAGGTACGCAATAAGGTTATACACATTCATACATCTCGAACACCATCTCATACCTACCAGACAATAAATAGGAGGCCAAAGACCCTGTTTGCATCGTGGACTAGCAATCCTCCATGTTCTCCACCTAATAAACAAAAACACCTACCTACACTACTACTTAAACTACCTACGCTCCGAACAGGCTTGCACCAAACATAGCCCACAGCCCAAGGTCCCTCCCTCCCTTTCTGTCGACGGTTCAGAAGTGACTTCATTGTGCAGTCATTCAACCGCTCGTACCCTTACGCCACATCCAAAGCAAACCTCCAACCAGACACCATAAGCACCACAGCGGACACCGACGCAACACACACATCAAATGGGCGTCGCGTTTCTCCCGGCCATCCGTCACACGCTAGGTAGACTCACTAGTCAGTGGCAACCACTCAGTCGATTACACATCGTCTGACGGGATTGTCGTCAGTCCGGACACCCCTATCCCTGTTTTTTTTTTTTTTTTTTTTGGAGGGGCACACGCCAAAGCACAGCTCGACTCTTGGCGCATGACACGCCTGGTTAGCCTGGCCCTTCGCTGAAACCGAGAAACAAAACTACCCTCCTCCCCGCTGCTCCATCTTCGCGACGGGTTTTCTAAACTTTTTACCATCCCAAATCTCACAACCCCGCATACAAAACTTAATTTCTGTGTTATTTACACCTAAAGTCGCCCAAGAATTCCCATCGACCACTCGAGTTAGTGGAACTTCTCCCACCCCAGCGATCCTCCGCACACGTTACCGAGCAATCGGACTCGCCAAGCGAGATGAGGCTAGACTTCGCAGTCGTCGCGCTGACGCTGTGTGCACCCACGTGGGCCGCAGCTGTCGACACTGGGCTTCACGGATCAGACGTTGCTTTCCTCGCCCCCAAAGCTGAGCGCGACAACTCTCAGCAAGATGAGAAGCTGTGGAAGCGGAAGGGCGGTGGAGGAGGCGGCGGCGGTCGCGGAGGAGGAGGAGGAGGAGGTACGTCAGGTGGGTCTCGTTCAGGTGGCGGTAAAACTGGGGGTTCCTCGGGGGGCTCTTCTGGGGGCTCTTCTGGAGGCTCCTCTGGAGGTTCTCGCACAGGCGGCTCTAGCTCCGGCCCCAACTCCGGCTCAAGCTTACGAAATGGCGGTTCAGGTTCCGGAGGTTCGAGAGGCACTGGCAACGGCGGTTCTAGGTATGGAGTTCTTATGGACCGTTCCGGTCTGGTTGTTTGAGCAGTATGTCAACTAACAATACGCAAAGTGCGAGAGGTCGTCCCGGCGACAACAACGGCGGAAGCACGAGGTCAGGTAGCGGGCCACCACCGGCTTACGGTGGTGGCAGGTACTATGGAGGTGGCGCGGCAGTCCCATACAAGGCTGGTGCAACGAGAGGCAGCATGGTGCCCTTCTTCTTGGTAGGCGGTGCTCTGGCCTTCTGGCCGGGTCTCTGGCTTGCCGGCGCACACATGTATCCGTACGGCTACCCTTATCGCTACTACAACGAGACCGCACGCGAGAACCAGACGAAACCAGTTCTGTGCGGGTGCGCCGAAGACCTGCCCTGTAGTTGCGAAGAGAACAACGCTACCGACTACATGAACTCGTTGCTCGGCAACGGAAGCTACGACGGGCTGAACAAGTCGATTGTCAACATTGGCCAGGTCAACGGCACCGAGACTATCCTCATTAATGGTACCCTGCCCAGCGGCACGACCGCGTCCGGCGGTACCGACGAGGTTGGCTCCTCAGCTGCCTTCCGGACCGCCGTGGAGACGCTTGGCTTCTGGCCAGTTGCTGCGGTTGTGCTGGCGACGGTGTTCGCCGCGTAACCCCCCCATCTGTGAGAGTGATAGATGATGGCGGGGCTGGTGTACATTATATAACGATTGAAACGCACATATGGCACGGCAGTACTACTTTCTCGCCTTTTTTGGTTATGAGCATGATACCCCACTGAGGCTCACTCACTCTGGTTTGAGCTCTCTTGGATTGCGGAGGAATTTTCATGCTTGGGAAACTAAAGTTTGTGATGATGCGTTTACCGTAAGCACAAGAAGATGAAATCAATGCTCCTATGAAATTCTTAGTACCGCGCAATACTTGTGCCGATAGTATTCCCATGACGGGCTGGAAGCTCTTGGGCGACTGCCTAACCCACGCTCTTTTCATGCCACTAGTGTTACAGGACACCGCATTCCTCGTAACGCTCATGACGCCTTTGCACCTCTCTCAGCCCGCCTCCCCTCACACCACTCCCCCAGCTCTCTCCAAATACTCTCCTTTTCCGCCGGACGAAGCGTAGCGGCCAGCCCGCTTGTGCTCGTCGCCACAAACACCCTGGCCCCCGCCCAAGCCGTCTCCTCCCCTTTGTCGGCGACGACGACGCCCATGTTCTCCCCCTCATCCTGCCACCCGTACCGGAACTCCTCCTTCCGGATCCCCCTTCCGCGCCGCACCCGCCAGATGCTCTCCCAGATTCCCTTGCCGACGATGCAGACCACCTCGGGCCGGCACCCCCGGACCTTTTCCTCCAGCACGCCCACGCCCTCGTCCATCTCCGCCTTGGACAGCTCGGCGCCGTTGCGGCTCGGGCGGGCGACGATGTTGGTGTTCCCCAGGCCGTAGAGCCGCGGCAGGTCCCGGTCCTCCGTGGGCGCGCACAGGCGCGGGGTGATGCCCGACGAGTGGAGGAGCTTCCAGAAGAGGTTGGAGGGGTGGGCGTAGGCGTGGCCGAGGGCGGCGGTGCGGAGACCCGGGTTCAGGCCCACGAAGAGGACCAGGAGGCCGGGGGCAAGGATGTCCGTCAGGTGCGGGAGGTGGGCGTAAGTCGACGGCGGGGCGTAGCCCGCCGCTCTCCGCCTGCGTTTCGGCTTGGCGTTCCCTGCGGGCGGGGTGGTGTTTTCTGGGACGAGGGCGAGATCAATAGGGTCCGTGCCTGGGGACTCGGGTTTCGGCGGGAGAGCGCCGGGGGGCGGGGGCGAAGGCGTCTTTTGGGAGGACTCCGGTGTTGACGCCGCGGGTTTGATGGCGGCGGTGTTGTTGTTGTTCCTCCCTGCGGCATTGCGGTGCTTGGTAACACGGTTCGGAGACGAGACGGGCCCGAGTGGGGCCGACTTCCTAGGACTGCGGCGGAGAGGCGTTGGGTATGGGGAGGAGAGACCTTGACTTGCGGCTGTCGCGGGTGTTCCGGCTGCTCCCCCGCCAGGCGGCGCGGACGCCGTCCCCGCACCGAACATGAAGTCCTGCAGCTTCAGGCGCCCCTGAAAGCTCGCGGCCTGGGGCTTAGGCTCTCGGTCAAAGAACGGGGATTCCATGACTCCGAGTCTCAACTCGCGTACCTAGGGTAAGTAGGGAAGCAACGGTCTTGGGATGGAGTTGTTGTGGGGCGAGGTAAGCCTGTAGGTATGTAGCGTAGCGTGTTGCTGGGTTGTGGGTTTGAGGCGAACTGAAGATTGAGTTTGTCAGGAGGAATACGGTGTATCTGGGCAGGATATCTTTTCCGCCGACAACTACTAAAGTTGCCACCGCACCGAGGTTTAATTACCCACCTAGTGCCAACCTAGTCAGGGGAAGGTCTCGTCCAGGTACGCAAGATTCAGGGTCCTGCGTTGACATCAGGGGCCCACAAAATACAGACGAGCTAACACTACTTCCACTTCCGAGACTTCTCTCGCAGTTATAGCACCAACAGAACTGTTGTGGTTCAAGTGACAAGGACCCGGCGGTTGCCCACGGATGACGGCGACTTCTGTCGAACACGGAGAACAGTCACCGCCTCGCTAATCATGCTTTCAAAGTTGAATGGCGCGTAGTTGGCCGTGAAGACCATGACATGAAATTGCAATTCTATATCCAGCAGGTAAACTCCGTAAGTGGTATCCATCATGCATCCTGGTTCCAAACCCATATATACACTGTTACGCTATGCTCCTGGAAATTTGACGAACCTTTGACGAGAAACAACCGTCCTCCCAACACTCGACACGACACTCGTTCGATTCTTTTTTTCTCTTTCTTCACAAGACAATGATGTTGTCCACCCTCCGTCCTTGCGTCTCGATAAAATACTTGCGGCGAACGCCCACACCCAGCGCGTTTCCAAATTTCTCGTACGCCTCGGGACCGCCGCCGCGGATCATCACCATGGCAATAGGGTGCGGCCGCCGCAGTCCCGCCGGCGTAATCTGCTCGACGTCCAGATGAGGCTTGATCATTTCATATTCCCACATGTCCGGGGCACTGAAGACAAAGTTGTTCTCGAGCTCGTCCTCATCCACGATAATGACGAGCTGCAGGGAGCGAGCTGAGGGCGTGTAGGAGGGTATGTTGGCCATCTTCTCGCTAAAGGAGCAGCCCCCGCGGCGCATGACGATGACTTGGTGGTGGCGGGGCGCCTCGTCCGGCAATCGGCCGTCGCAGCCAAACCCGGCACGATAGACTGTCTGCCACTGAAGGTTTGGAGGTGCATCGTCGGTGGGAATGGGCGCATCAGGGATATCAGGTAGCGGGACAGCTCCCTTACCAACGGCCAAAGCCCCCATGTAACTCTCGACATGGAATTTCGCCTGGGTTTCTCCTGGGAGAGGCGCCGGAGTATTGGCGGGATCAAAGACCGATGTGACAGCGCGGATCATGGACTTGAGCATGGACCTGTAGGCGGTGTTCATGCCCTTGTCCGCAGCCTGGTCTTCCGCCAGTTCAGACCTGGTCTCTTCGGTGAGCTGAACCTGGTCGTCGAAATCGCCAAGATCGACTTTCAGTCCCTCGGCGGGCATTGGAGCGCTGGCATTATGCTCCTCTGGGTCTCCGTGCATCATAATGAGCTCAATGAATCCATTATACCGGACGCGGTTGAAGAGAGGATCGGAGATGCCTTTCAGGAGATCCGCGTCAATGTGGACTGGTTCGTCCCGCCCCAGAGGCATGTGGTTCACTTGCGTGACTCGCCAGGTGTGATCGTATGCAGAGTCAAACGTCTCCTCCTGGACGAAGTGGATCTTGAGCCCGCTCAGAGCAGATATCCTGACGCCCACTGGTGTTTTAAAGGCAGCGGTGTTTGCGAAGAGATTGTTGAAAGCACTGCCAACACTGCCCTGTTGGACAGTAGCAGGGAACTCGATGATGAGCGTAGGCTTGAATGGCAATGCTGCGCAAGTACCGTTGTCGGGAATGAGAGATCGTGGCAACGTCCAAGGAAAGAATGTGTGGTTTGCCTTGTATCTGGAGATCGAGCCGTTACTTCCCTTGCCGGCAGGAACAAGCTCCACTCCACTCCGCGGGTTGGATATGGTATGGAGGTTGACGAAACTTGCCGCGTGGAAGACGTCTGATCGCGCGGCCAGAACCGACCCGGTCAAGGGGATTTGCTTTGTTGGAGCAGGGCAGGTGTTCGTAAAGTTCTCGTCGTAGTAGACGCCGACGCTCTTGGCCTGCTGGCGGGACTTCTGCTTTCTTTTCGGCTTCGTCCTTCGTCGAGGAATGATCAGAGGATGAGCTTCAGTTGTGAAAACATAGGCAGCGTCGAGCTTGTTCAGAGGATGTTCTGGATCGAAAAGCAAGTACAGGTACTTGGTGGTTTCTCCCAGGAAAAAGCTTTGCATGCGGTCGGCCTTCTCACCTGTGTCAACGTTCTGGAGCCCGGACCAACCGCACTTTGTGTAGCACAGTCTCTTGATATCGCTGAGGACCATCTCCCCAACGTGCACGTACCATGGGTCATTCGTAGCACGATACAAGTAATAGTTGGACTCGATGAACTCGGGCCGACCGGGCCACCAGCCGATGCCGGAATCAACCTGTCGATCGCGTACAGACCATCGCTCAGGCAAAGCACCATAGCGGGTCCAGAGGGCTGTGTAGAGCAAGTTGGCTTCCTCGGCCTCCTCGACCTCGCCAGCCATGGCAAGCAAACCAGGATAGAATGCTGCAAGGCTGTCAATCCAGCTCGTAAAGGCGTACCCACGGGTCCGGTGACCCGTCATGTAATACGGATGATGCGCATCGTTGTACAAATGACGCTTGATGGCTGCATGTGCATGGTGCCAAGCCTCCAGGAAAGCCCCCGAAGAGTTCTCCTCCGGCGTCAATGGCGTATCGTGCAAAGTGTTGGGGTCGAGCCACTGTCGGTCTGTGGGCGGCTCTGATATTGTGACGTTCGGTAGTTCATGGCCCGACAGCAGAATATGGCTTTTCAGAGCATATTCAAAGAAGCTGTCGACGCCAGCACCTATGCCAGAGTCGAAGCTGACCCATTCACCTTTTTCAGGGTCAATGGCGTTTCCGATGAGACCAATCTCGCTTTTGGCTTTCCAGACTGCCCAAAACGCCCTCTTAGCCAGCTGCTCGAACCTCGGATCGCCCGTAAGCCGACTAAGGACGGTGAACTCCAAGACAAGACTCCCCGCGCCGGCACTACACGTATCTGTTTTCTCATTCGTAGCTCGAGGCGAGTCTGGGTCATCGCGCGAGACTTTGTGTAGCGGAGAATTCACGTAGAAAGGAATGCCGTGTCGAAGGTTAACTCTCGGATAGGGTAGGCCGGTATTCGTGTAGAAGGCAGGCAGAAGCCTCTCCGCGAGGTCCAACGCTAACCTTAGAAGTTGGCCGTCATACCTGAAACCGTTCGGCCAGGATATTGGGCGCAGTTCCAGCGGATCCTCGTCCTCATCCTGGTTCGAGGCTTGACCTGGGTTGTAGCCCGGTATTGGCAACTCTCCCACAGCGAACAAATGTGCGCTCAGCAGACCGCCTACCCCTCTGATGACCGTCTCAAAGACCTGTACTTTGCTATCAAGGTCGAAGCCCCTTGCTCTTCGGCCTTTCCCGGGAGGGCCTCGTCTGCCATCTCCATAGTATTCGACGAAAGCCGACACGCTCTGCTGAAATTCTTGCAAAGCCCATGTAGCTGTGTTATGGTCGGACGGAGTGCCTGCGAGAATCGCCAAGGTCGACAGGCTGTCAATGAGGGTGAGAGAGTAGTTTCCGAGGACATCGTTGAGGTCGTAATTTCCGGGGTTCGTAGGATCGCGCGTCAGCGGGGTGCAGGAAATTGGGCGCAGCTACAAGCCAATGTTATTTGGATGCTAGCTTGCTGAGAAAGCCTTATGGAGACATACCTCGTCTTCCGGGAATGCGATGCGCATGTAGTTGTCCCAGCCATGGCGGAAGACCTGTGTGGTTGCGTTGCGCAGTTCGGCGAGGCGACCAGGGCTAACCGCGGACACGGACAGAGGCCATAATAGACACAGATGAGCCAGGACAAGAAGTTGTGATAGCATGATGATGCTATCTGCTTGGAACCTAGGCGCTGGGCAGTGTTCCCATCAATCAGCGGGCTGCCGGTGGCAGATGCCTCTTGATTTATGCGCGACTGAGGACAGCGGTCGTCATGGAGGTGCGTACCATTCGACAGGCGATGGTTCAAAGTAAAAACATTAAAGCACCAGTAACGAAATGACAGTGGAAGAAAAAAGGAGCGTTGACTGGGAGTCGCGGTCTTCCCTTGGTAGATATCGTGCCTCCCTAACATGAATCCTAAAGTGGGATGCGATGTCTGTCATCTTCCCCCGATTGGTGGAGCTGCTGACTCAGCAGTGAGTCCCACACTGCACCTCAACTTCTGACCTTGGCCGTGTTCCGGAGACGGGACGAAGGCGTCTCGAGTCAATCGCCGTATGCGTCGTATGCTTCTAGACGGAAACGGTTAAGTACATCAGATGTTTCTATTCGCCCAGTTCAATCAGTCCTGGATATTCCTTCAATAAAATAAGTAGGTTGCACTGCGAACTTATTCGGTGACAGCAGCCTTTGCTAGGGAACATCGTTCGAAAGACAGGATGGCGACCATTAAGTTGTGGAATGCAGGTGTTTGATCTCCAGGCACATGATGATTGCCGGTCGTCAAGCAGAGTTCACGTCTCTCTACTCCTTGTATCCAAAACCTAAAGGGAGGCTTCAAAGTCAAGAAGAGGATGAGACCCTGAAATTTGGCCACTTGCTAATTGGTCCTCTGCAGCCAGGTCATGATTATCTGGCCGCTCTGCGTGAGATGATGTAGGTAAGGAGGGGAAAGCAGAATTAGAATAAATAAATCAATAAGTAAATAGTGCCCGGGTTCAACCAACGAAAAGAAAATGATTTTTTCTTTAAAAAATAAACTAACGACAGCAGAACTTGAGTAGCACTAAACCACTAAAGTTGTGTTTGTGTTAAGAAAGCAAATATGAGCCACGAAAGCCACCTTGACTGCTTTGCTTATCTTATCACCACCTTCAGCTTCAGAACAAGGTGCGGCCAGTGCGCTCGGGCGCGGCGGCGCTAATCGAAGCTTCTCTTCCCGCTCCATAGCGCCAAAATCCTTCCTGACCAACCTCATCGAAAGCCATGATGCCACAAAGCGCTTACGACCACAAGCCCTAGGCGCGCCGCATAAGCGCAAACAACCGTCGGCGATGCTACACTCTGTTGATCAACGGGTTCTTGAGCAGGCTCAAAAGGAACATCTTCACAAAGTACACTGACTTCATGACCCTGGGCATGATGCTGGTCGACCTGCAGCAAGCCCAAGGCAGCCGCCTCCACATTGCCGAGCCATTTCGACCAAACTCTCCAGTCTCTAGGCAGCATCAGGAGGAAATTATCTTCGACATACATAAATCGGACCACCTCGACGCCGCCCTCTTGGAATCAATGTGACGTCCATGCTTGCCGCTTGAGTCACGGTGGGGTACCACCCCGGGGCGTCTATGATTAAACCAGAGGGGGCCGGCCGCCCGAACTGGCCGCGCACTGCCTGGCACACTGCCAGGCCAGTTCTGAGGCCATCACTCGAGCTTCGGATCCGCACCCATACCCCAGTGCTCAGCACTCGGGATTCGACCACTCGCAGTGACTCTCCGAACATTGCATCATCATCATCAACCTGCCTTATCGCGACTCCGAGGATTGCAACGCTACGAACACAGCAGTCAGTCGACAGCACCGGATTACAGGGCTACTCTGGGCCACAAGAGTGTTCTTAGTTGTCAGGGAACGAAGAATAGCCAGCTTGGCGCCAGCTCTGATACGCGACTGAAGCGATATTGTCTGGACCTCGAACTTGCGGCGAGAGCCCCCCCTGGTGACGCCCACGAGCGGCCATCGCTGTGCTGTAACGCCCGCACTTTGGGATTGTCCTTCGGGTACGAATACGCAAATTGCCGTCCCGCACTTGTGATTCTGAAGTGACACCCAGCGCGAGGTATGTTTGTCAAGGCCGGCGGCTGTGCTGGGCGGGACGACCTCCAAGCCTTGGAGCTGAAGGTCCTGATCCCCTGGTCGGTGGCGTAGGACCAGAACTTCTTGCGCTTCCAAATGTTCCAGGGCGTTTTCATCACAATGGCGGAGCGTGCCGTGGATACCGAAAGGCAGAAACCTCGACTGCGGGCGCAATGCTTCTCCCACACCCTTGCCTGAGAGCGTAGGCGCGATATCAATAGCGAGGGGACGAAGAGCCAGTCATTCCGGCAGCAGCGCTGTTTCGAGTGTTCCAAATAAGGCAGGAGAAGGACGATTTGGATGCCTTTGCGGAACAAGAGCTTACTTGTCTTCACCGACTTTGAACCCGACACTCTGGATCGGGGCCTGTAAAGGAAGGGGATGTTGAGACATTAGCTGCAGAAGCTCTGTGGCAAAAAGCATGTTTTTCTTCGCTCTATTGGCAGCATGTAGGAAAGCGAGCGTCTACTGGTGGGAAAGGCAGAGGGAGAAGGGCCCACCCCGACTTTCTAGCTTCGACTCTCTATGTGACGTATGCCTCAGGCATACAAGGACACATAAGTAGCTAGATCCACTCACATCCATACATAGAAGAATACGGAGTACATCGAGGATACATCACACAATACGACCCCCAAGGTGGTGACCATGGGGGGCGCGAGATAGCGAGAGGAGGGGAAGAACCTCTCCGCCCCCTGCCCGCCCAGGCCACGGACCATAAGGTACCCGACGGTGTTGATCACCGCCGACAGCAAGGGAAGTATGGAGATTTTTGCAACTGGACGGATGTACTACCATGTAGCCCTCGCCCAGGTCAGTATCCACTTTTCCTTTTTGCCCTCTCTCTCTCGTTCATCTTTCCAGACTACGGCCTTGTTTGTCACCTCACACCATTGTCGTCGGCCGCCCTTTCGCGAGGTAATGACAGTATATGCGGCCTCCTTGGTTCGACCCGTGCGTCCCATTCTAGCAAGCGCAGGAACTGTGATGGTCACCACCTTGGCGAGAAATGTGTCGTATCTGCCCGTCCAAAGTACGCATTGTATGCATCCGGTGTACCTGCTATGCCACTCAGTAGACCGCTTATCTATATCTAAAGCGACAAATACTTATCAGCTCTTTTATTCAGTTGAGTACTTGAAATATGTGAATCGTAAATAGGACTTTTGTTTTTTGTTATTAACGTATAGTTCGTTCTCTGAGATGACTCTTTTATCTAAGCACACTCTAACTATCTCTTTCCTTAGAACTTGTAACCGAATTCCGCTAACTGTTGGCCATACTTCTTGAGGCGGATGGACTCGATCGCGATGAAGCCGGTGGCGTCAGCGGGGTCGAAGGTGGTGAGGGAGTCCATAGAGGCATCCTCCTCGGAGTACAGCTTCTCCGGAGACCTGCGGCCAAGGACGTAGGCCTGGCCCTTGTACAGCTGAAGGCGGACCTCGCCGTTAACCCGCTCCTGGGCGAAGTCGAGGCTTGGCTGCAAGAATTCTCTCTCAGGGCTGTAGTAAAGACCATTATAGAGCAGCTGAGACCATTTCTTGCTTAATGTGTCGCGGGCAGCCCTTAGGCGGCCATCGAGAGCAAGGCCTTCAATCGAGATGTGTGCGACGCGAAGAATCGTTATAGCGGGAGAGTCGTAGCAACCCCTGGACTTCAAGCCGATCAAGCGGTTCTCAACGATATCAATGCGGCCAATGCCATGCTCCTTTCCAAGCGCGTTAAGGAGCTTAAAAACCTCGACGGAATTAGTAACTGTCTGCTTAGATTCAACAGTCACAACCTTAACAGTGATACCCTTCTGAAAGTGGATTGTGATATGGGCAGGGGTGTCAGGGGCCTTAAGCGGAGAGACGGTCATGGTCCACATGTCCTCAGGAGGAGTAACGTCGGGGTCCTCAAGCATGCCAGCCTCGTATGAGCAGTGCGTAAGATTGGCATCCATAGAGTAGGGCTTGGCCTTAGTAGAAGAGATAGGAATATTCTTCTGGGCAGCGTATTCAAGAAGGTCGTTACGGCCCTGGAAGCGTGAGGTAAACTCAGGTAGACGCCAGGGGCTGATACACTTGATCTTGGGGTTGATGGTGTAGAATGCGAGCTCGAATCTGACCTGGTCGTTTCCTTTGCCTGTGCAGCCTTGAGACACATACTGGCAACCCTCCCGGGCGGCAGTCCTTATTATACCACTGGCAATAACAGGGCGAGCTAAGCTGGTACCTAGTAAGTAGGTGTCCTCATACTATGCGTTAACCCTGACTGCCTTAAAGCAAAGGTCCTCGACCATTTCGCGCTCAAGATTATCGATAATCATCTTCTTAGCGCCTATCTGGAGAGCCTTCTTCTTGACGGCAGCCCAGTCCTCCTCCTGGCCAACATTGGCGATATATGCGACGACCTCATATCCCTAGTCAAGCAGCCAGGCAAGAATGGTCGAGGTGTCAAGACCGCCGGAATAAGCGAGGCACACGGTACCCTTCAACATGGCTAGTTGTTGCAATTGAGGTCGGTAAACTGAGCTTCGTCGCAGGTCAAGGCGCAGTAGGTGTTTGGTGGGGTGTTACCAGTGCTATATATACGACGATGTGGAGGTTGTTGTGGGCGAGGTTGTTGACGTGTGGATGGGCCTGACCCGAAATCCAGAGGACCTATAGGTAGGTTTCCGTCAAGTGTTGTCTGTGGCGTTGGTGATTTCGTCAGATCCAACGTGGACAACCCGGATGTCAGGGTATCAAGGTTTGCTATTAAAGGTGGTGATGCTTGTGGCTTGGATGGTGCGGACGGTGTGGACAGGGGTTGTACGTCATGTATAGTGGGAGAGTGTGTAGTTGGAGAGTAGGTCGTGGTGTAGTAGGTTTCGACTTGATAACGCTAATTACGCAGGAAGGCTTCAAGAGCGTGAGTTTGATTCCATTCGACCGGAAACACTATGTCGAAGTGATCTGATTTGTTCTTGTCTTGGGGGATCTCGTCCAGGATCTTTATCACTTGTGTTATACTGGTGGCCGTGATGTATGGTGATTGGGTTGCTTCTGCGAAGCGTAGCATTTGCTCCGCGTGGGTGCGTAGGTCGGTTGTCGACATGGATGTCCAGGTATTAGAGTTTGGGGTGTGGTCGGATTTATGGTGAGGTTAGAGGTTGGATATGGGGTGAGGTCGGATTTGCGGTGAGGTTATGGGGTGAGGTTGGAGGTTGGATATGTCGGATATCCGGGTTTGTGCGAGTGGATTCGATTGGTTGTGGGAGGGCTTGCTTGTGACTGGTTAGGCAGACAGATGTCAGTGTCTAGACCTGGGTTGTTAGAGAACGTATCCGTAGCTGATGCAGCCAATAGGTGTAGACAGAGAGGTTTTAAAATCAGTGGCTGATACAGCCTTCTGAAAAAATCTCTGTCGGAGGTCCTTGGATGAGAACCTGTTGTGCTACTAACTGTGTCTTGGGATGGGGGGGGGGGGGACTGCAGTCGTTGTTTCTCAGTCAAATGAACGCAAAACCTGGACCCGGCGGAAAGCGCCCAAAGCAGTCTGGCAAGAAGTACGCGAGAGAGCGCAGTAAAGTCGGAAATACTCGGGGTTCGAGTTTGACCTCCACCATGGGGGAACCTTTTTGAGGGACCAGGGCTGCTATTTCCCACACTCCCTCTCCCCGCGCCTCCCCTCTTCCCTCTTCGTCTCATGCAGGCAGGACATATTGCAAATCCTGACAAGATGAACGCTTTTTTTATTAACCGCGCACCGTCATTTACCGAGTGTCCGGAACCGTTAATGAGCTGTCGCAGCAGAACAGGTCAGTGGAAATTCCCTGGAGCTCTTTAGGGGAGCTCCACGGCGGGGACGGAACGTTTGGTCCTCGCCGAACGAGAGCACGCCTTTCCATCTCCGTCTCCCCCCATCATTTCGAGTCTGCTCCGTACGGAGGACTAGTGTACCAAGTATACACTACGTGTGCTTCTCCCATGCCTCCCTACCCTCAACGATCGTCGCCTTTGTCTCTCTCTGGATCTGCGATATACCAGCAGCACGATCGAAAAGGGTTTCTGTATGCGGACGGGTCCGCTTGTTCTTCTCCTCCTCGGCCTCGTTCCTCCTGCTTTCTCTCTCCATATTTCGTCAGGCGTACGTACATACGTGAGCAGGGCAGGGCCGGGGCCGGGAGGAACGTCGGGGTTGTGCACGTACCGGCTTTTCCCCGGCAGGCAGCCCTTTCAGGGTTCGTTTTCGCTGTTTTTGTCAACAGCAGTTTGCAAAGCAGGGGTTCATCACGTCTTTCATCTTTCGTCACACGCTTCTCTTCCAGCCTCCCCCCCGGCCCGGCCCTGGTTTTGTCTCTCACTCTCTCTTTCGCGCTCGACTAGTCAGTCATCTCTTCCCGGAACCTGGGAAACAGGGGGATCAACCACTGGTCCGCGATAAAACTCGGTCACCACACCGGTCAAGGCCATCCCTGAAGGACATGGTGGGCGGAAGCGGATGGAGGGGAAGACGAATCTCCTTCCGATCTGTCTCCCCTCCTCCACTCCTCCTAACGAGGCGATGAACTGCACATTCAATGCGATTGGGATTATTATACGACAATGAGAGCAGAGTGACATTCGCCCGGACGTGGGAGAATTGGTCCATACACTACACACTGCGAGACTGGGAAAGAAGCAAGCGAGACGAGGCGAGGTTTCGGATCGGATCGACAGGCTTACATTACAGACAGAAGAGCTTTGGGCGCACCATGTCGACGCTCCTGGCCCAGCGAGATGAGATGGGCTTCATGCTGAGCTCGAACGGGGATGCGTAGTCGCAGCCAGCTCACCTCGGTCTATTTTCCCCTGCACCGCAGTAATTGTCATCTTCCAGCAAGAAAGCGGCTCTTTCACATGGCCATTTTGGGGACGGCCGTATCCGCAATGCTCAGAGTGTGGCGGCGGCGCCTACCTCCACGACGCAGGCCATGAATTGCTCCGAAAGATACACATCATCAGAGTGCATGGTCTGTATGTATTTGTTCTCTTCTTCGTCATTTACGCATTGGTCTTTTTCTCTGCTTTTCTTTCTTGTTTGTTGTCGTCGTCGTCACCCTTGTACTCGTCCTCGCCGCCCATCCCAGAAAACCAACCATCGTGTTACCCCCCGGAGTTTCCTCGCAGACTTCCCTCTTCACGTGGGCCGTAGGAAGCCGAAGCCTATCTTGGCGGGGAGCGACAATCACTGTGCGCGGAAACCGCTCTGCGGGGCCGTCGGTTGGGGCCCATTGTTTCGCGCCCCATATGGGGCCCGGGCTCCTTGGGGTGTGTTCTTTCCTCGCCAGGGGTGAAGAGGAGAGAAGGAGACCAAGGTAGGAAGTACCTAACGCGCGAGAACCACATACGGGGATGCCCCGGGGAAACAAGAGGGACGAGGGACGGGGAAGGAAGCGGGCAGGCGGCCACTTCCATCGTTCCCATCCCCATCTCTGGCAGTTCCCCCCCCCCCCCCCCCC